>JAGQEM010000119.1:0-35436 GCA_019202945.1 Corynespora olivacea
CGGCGGTCATCCTCCTTCTCCTGCTTCCACACCCATCATACACACGCACACGCACACACACACACACACACGCACACACACACACACAGACACAGGCACACCTTCTGCAAGTCCCAACCTATCCCACCCCTCCACACACACACACTCCCCCCATCATCGCAACCCAAGCATCCAAGCAAAAACAAGCTCATCGCACCCCCTCCACCACACAGCTCGGCGTACGTATTCCCTCCAGGGCCGGGTTTTCCAGATGGCCCGTTTGTGGGACCATCGGGATCAATCGATAGCGATCCGTGTTGAATGCACCTGAAGCAGCTTCGGCCGACGGGGGTTTCCAGCTCGCGCCTGTAGCGGGGGAATTCAACGATATCTGGGGAGAGAGAGAGAGCGATGTCGGCCGCCGAAAAAGGTACCGATGGATGGTGCCGGATTTTTGGGCGCTTTGGCGGTTTCCACATGTCGCGACGGCTTGCTTCCCTCTCGGAAGGAGAGAGAGTCATGGGTACTAATCAATCCAAGAGAGCTTGCATCTTGGTCTATCAAGCGGGGTGGATCTGCGCATATTGCAGCAATGGGTGCATGAGTGGGGATTCGATAGGTCCTCGCTAGAGGTCAGAGCTGTAGGGGAGTTGCCGATGATGAAGGGCGGCTCGTAGTCAACGTGGCAGGCCGTGGTTCAAACATTGTCAGACAACCGTCAACATTGGGCAGAAGGAAGGTGGGTATTGAGAGACAATAGATAATCAATCATACATTTAAATCATCTTCCAGAACACATGGTATTAATGTAGGTCAGGCTGGCTGTACAGGTAAACCACATATCCCAGCCCGTCTTGAAATCAACCGCTTTGTCTTGCCAGGGAACTAGACCGCCCCCATGATATAAAGAAAAAGGAAAAAGGACGGAGCCCTCCTATGCCAGTTGGGGGGCTCGTGATGATCGTGTGTATTTAGACATGACTTTGGGCTGTGCTCCGTATGTGGTGGAATGCATCAGCCGAGCATGAAAACAAAGGTTCGATGTGGCCCAAACGCCTCGAATGCTGGTACAGCTAGGGATAACTCGCAAAGAAAGAAGGGGGTATAAACCAAGTTTTCATTGGTACCCGTCACCCATATCGAAGCGGTGGGTGAGGACCTTGCCGATCTTGCTCTCAGGCTTAGGAGGGATGTGGTGGTGGAGGTACTTTTTGGCGGGGGCGACTTTGGTGGGTTTGGAGGCTTTGGACGCGTCGACGCAAGACGCCGGGTCCTCGTAACTCTCAGGGCAGCAGCAGTTGACGCCCTTGACAAAGCTAGTCTCGAGTACCTCGCGGATCGTGATACGCATGTCCGGATTGGGGTGAAGCATCTTGAGCATCAGTCGCTTGACCGCCGGGGGATTGATCAAGCTAAAGAGCTTGCCGCACCTCGGGTGGCCGTCCACCCCGTCGAAGATCTTGCCGTCGGGATGTTCGGGAAGCCACTCGTCCCAACCTTTCTTGAAGCGGGCGTAATACTCGAACTCGGGTTTTGCGGCTTGCCATGGGCAGCCTCCAAATGTGATGGTCAAGTATACGATGGCACAGGACCAGACGTCGAGCGGACGGGGGTCATACTCGCTCCTCTTCTCGAGAACTTCGGGGGCAATGTAGGGCAGACTGCCGCAAATTCCAGGCGCAGATAGACGAAAGTCGGTCATGTTCTTTCCGCACTCTCCCCCAGCAGCCCGAAGGCCGGGATGTTCTCCGCTAAAGACCTCGGCAACACCGAAATCGGAAATCTTGAGATGGCCATCCTTGTGAAGTAGGAGGTTTTCCAGTTTGATGTCGCGATGGGCGATTCCGTGACTGTGCAAGTAATCGACGCCGCGGAGAAGTTGCTTGAAGAAGCAGAGCCGGTCATCCGCGGAGTAGTAGCCCTCGGCGCCACCCGCAAACAGCTTCCGCTCCACCAATGAGTAGAGCTCGCCGTGAGCACAGTACTCCATGACGTGGTTCCATCGGCCGTGATTCGTACATAGACGTATCGTTTCGACAATGTTGGGGTGGTGCAGGCTTTTTGCGATGCAGTACTCCGATTTGATCTTTTGGATGTACTCGTCCTCCGACTCGGTCTTGTCGCGTGCACGGAATTCCTTGACAGCGACCAGCTCCTCGTTGTTGAAACCTCTGCGGGCCATGATGCGGACCTCGGCGGTTGCGCCCTTTCCCAGACACTTGCCTCGCTTGCCAGGCATCAGGCTCGAGCTCTTGTACTCCTTGTCCAGATCACAGCAGTCCACCACGAACTCGTCCGGCAAGCTGATGCTCAGACGGCGGGCCTTCATCCCCACACCCTGTGCAGCCGGCTTCGAGAAGGTGGAGAGCATGCCAGCCGTTGGCTTCTCGTCCTCGTCGTCCATGTGAGCAACCTGCTCTTGGCTGGCGGATCGCCTCCGCGACCAGGCATGCTTCTTTCCTCCTCTTCCGTTGTTGCCAGCCCACGAGACGCCAGGACGCGTCTTGTTCATGTTGGAGAGTGCGGTCGACGATGCCGAGTGCTTGTGGCCAGGGTTGGAGGGCTTCTCCACCGTTCTCTGCTCGTCGGAGAGGGTGCTGGAGAGCGAGCCGGGCGACGGCGGCGAGTTTGCTTGCGAGGTTTTGGGCGAGTTGCGCGCCGAGAGCGAGAAGGAGCTCAGTCTCCGGTACTTGGGAATGTTGACGGCGGGCGTTGCCACCTCGGCCGGCCCGTCGACGCCCGTTTTCACGATGAGCTTCTCCGTCTTGGTTTTGTCGTTCCTCGGGTCGCTCTGGCCGTTCGCATCGTTGGAACCCTCCTTGTGTGACTGCGAGCGGTGCAGCTTGCTGCGCATGAAGGAAGCCGCACGCTTTCCGATGTTGGGCTTGTCCGGCGGCGATGAGGACTGGTCGTCCATCTTGCGATTCGACTGTCTGCGGGGAATTGCCCTCGGTGCGGAGGTGGCTTCGCTTGCCGCAGGGGCGGGGGCGGGGGCACGGGGCAGCGGTTTCGGGTCGAGGCCCCTGGACTTGATCAGGATGAGGCTCTCGCCGGCATCCTCGTGGCGGAAGGGGTGTGTGAAGGTGATGTTGTCGCTGGTGTGGCTCGTCGGCGTGCCAGGCTCGGCGGGTTCGCTTGCCGACGTGTCGTCCTCCTCCACGATGGGCGGGTGGAACTCGACGAGGCGAGAGTCGCGGCGCGGGAGGTTTGGTGGTTCGACGTGATCGGCCTGCAGCGGAGTCGCCAGGGCCTGCGGTTTGGAAATCAGGGCGGGCATGGCGGGCGGTGATGGCACTTGGGCGGGGTGGGCACGGCGAAGAAGACTGTGGAGCGGAGTGGTCGACCTGAAGCCATCCGACGGCGTCGAGCAGGGCGGCGAGAGGCGGGACGGGGTTTTGTCCAGGTGCTGGGGAGATTCGGGCGGTGTTTGGGTCTGACGTCGATTACGGTTACGGTTCCCAGAGCCAAAGCCGCATGTGGGCGAACAAAGTGCCTGCAGACGGGGGTGGTAGGCGGGCGGCTACGCTTAAGTAAAGCAGACGACATCAGACGGCCATCCTGTCCTGGCTCCCGTTTCGTCGCCCAGGGCGCGCCGGACCTCAGCCGATTTGATACGTGCTAGGCCTGAGGCTGCCCTGCGTGCATCACTAGAGCCGACGATGCATCCACCCCCACCCGATGGTCGGTCTGTCCTTGGTCTGCCTGCACCACACCGCACAAGTCCAGTCCCGTCCACAGCATGACGACGGGCGTGTCGTGGGGACATGGCCGCACGGCTGGGAATCAGGATGCCAATGCGAGCCGGGTTCGCACGGCCTACCCGAAGCAGCAGTTCCCGTGCCAGCAGTAATCTGGCAATCTGGCAATTTACAGGCGCGAGCAGCTCTCTATGTCCGCTCGACGCTGAGATGACGCCAAAGTGCGGCATTTTCAAGACGTCTTTCCGCGACATGTCCTCGGCGTCGAGCATGTCATCCGAATGCGCATCCGAACCTGCATACAACCCAGCACCGATAACCCAACCGCAGCTATCTCATCCCCCCCCGGGCGTCCAGAGCCGCGAAAGGCGACAGAAACACGACTGACTCGTGGGGGTGCGGTTCGCCTTCCTGGACGTCGTCATAGCCCCAGCTTCTCGTGTGCAACGGCTGCGAAGAATCGCCCAGTCTCGGCCGTTGATTGATTGATTGACTGATTGACTGATTGATTGATGGATGGATGCATGGATGCATGGAGTGAGTGATCGAGTGATTGATTGATCGAGTGACGGCCATCTCTGCTGTGTCACTGTTCCTACCCCACGAGACGTGCTACAACCCCGCAAAATACCATCTCGCGCAGGCCGACTTCCTCACCGCGCCGGGCCAATGAAACAGCAATCCTTCGTGCGCACGCTGGACTCCGACGTCCGATCATTAGCCATCTACCGCCTGCAGCGCCTGCAGTGCTGTGCGACAAAGCGCTGAGGAGATTGTAGGTAGAGCCGTCTGCCCCGCTTCAGATGTCGGGAACCCGCTGACCTTGTGCATCGCCTGCATATGCGACATGGTCCTCTACACTCGCTGCTTCATCCCATCTCATCTCCCGTGCTATGGAAATCTTCGCCCGGCCGGCGACCACGTTGAAAGACCTTGACGTTGGATGAGGCGTCCACCACATCGCCCAGTCTAGCGGTGAGCGCCTTGCGACGTCAGCGACATGTCCAATTGCCCGCACTGTGATCCCTTCCGCAGCCTCTCCGCCATCCCGCAATAACACGACCTGCAGTAGTGGACATGGCATTTCCTTTCCTTTTGCCGTCGCAATAATGAACAACGCGTGTGCATGTAGGTGTGCTTGGCCGTCGCCGGAGGGTCTGTGTAAGATCGTGGGGAAGTCGGCCATGTCGGACGGGAAGGTGCACATTCCTCTCTCCTTCCCCAGCCCGGAGTCCCTTTTCACGCTGTGCTCCATCGCACCTGTCCCTCTGCTGTGTAGCTGGCCCGGTGTCCGAGTCCTCCAGGTATGCTCCGGTTCGCAATACGTTGCTTCGGCACCGTATTTCGTACCCAATCCACTTGGCTCTGCACACCAAGACCGTTGGCGTCTTGTCCCATCAAGATCCTCAACACCACATCCCTTCGTCCTCTCGACGTGGAACATCCATCCAGCGCCGTTTCAACATGTCACCTTCTCCTTGGCGTCCCGCCCACTCACGTCCATCGCCCAGCCATCTTCCCCATCTTCGTCTTTTTACGCAGATGAAGATCGTCATCGTCCATCCCGAGAGGTATGCATAGCACGGAATGGCCACGGCGGGACTCGTCCCCTCCTTGGCACTTTCCTTGATGAACTATAAATCCCGGACGGGGTGCAACCTTTCCATTGCACCGCCCTTGGCGCCCTTGTGCTCGACCACGGAATCCCTTGGCACAAACACTCGCCTCCCCCGCGCTTGGCAGACGCAGGAAGAGATGGATCGGAGAGCGTGAGACAGCCCGAGCTGCTTTGCACACCCGCTAGTTGGCCTGCCAAAGTCTGTATTCTGAGGAAGCATCGAAAACGACTGGTAGAACATGGTGTATTGAGACGCTTGACGCTTGGCATGGACAACGCATCGTGAATACACGTATAGGGTGGGTGATGCCGGTGGAGTGCCAAGCCATCTGTGTTCCCCTTTCCGCGGCACACCATCGGACAGGCGATCACCCGCCCGCCTCTATCTATCCTTTTTGCCTTCTCTCTGGGATACCAATACTTCAACATCGCGGCCCGAAACTATCGTCTCAAAGCCATGGTAACCCCTGATGAACGGAGGGTGAAGCTACAGATGGCCTCGAAATCCAACGTGGAGGATAACCTGGAACTCCCCATTCCTCATCTTCGTACTCCGCCAGTGGTTACATGTAACACACCAAGGAAAAGAATCGTTGGTGGGACAATCCACAGGAAACGTAGGACGGGCGTTGTGCACCAGGGTCAAAATTTGTCAAAAAAGATGCAAACAATACTCCATGCCATGCTACCAAAAACAGAAGACCAAACACCACCGCTAATCATGCTGACAAGAGACACCGTTTCAAAACGCCACCCAATAATAATGCGACTCCCCCCCCCAGATCTAACCCCCCGCAACATCTTCGATTCTCAACCACCGTTCCTCCAATGCCAGAACGACCAACTCCTTTACACTCCCCAAACTCCCCTCTTTCCCCAATACCCCAGGCTCCAGCAATCCCGCCACCCTCTCCAGGACCTTGAACAACCTCGTCGCTTTCTTCACCACCCTTGCCGTTTCATCGGGCTTCGCTTCCACGTTCCTCATGACCTGTTTCGGGGTCAGGGCCGTCGGCTCGCCGCCTTCAAGGTGCTCGAGCAGCTTGAAGAGGATGAAGTGCGCCCATACGAGGTTCGTCTTGGGGTGGAAGAACCTCCAGATATCCGAGGGTGGGGCGCAGCGAAGACCTGTCCTGCTTTTACTGGGAGAGCGGCGAGCCAGGGATGGAGGTTCGGGGTTTCCCGAGTCGTCGAATGTCGTGAGCTGGGCTCGTTTGCGAGGGGAGCGACGGGGAGTGTCGATGTTGATTGGCGTTGGAGGCGAGTTCCGAAGGGGGTCGTTGTAGAATACCGCTCCGCGCATGTAGCGGTAGATCTCGTATTGGTACTCTTCGCTCGAGTCTCCGTCGAAGAGAGCCATGTCTTTGTTCAGGTCGAGGTATGCGACTTCCGGCTCGGTCGACGAGGCGCTGACCGGTGAGGAGGGAATTGATTTTGGGGTCAACAGCAAGGATCCGTCATCATCCGAGGGTTGGAAGGGAGACACATCGGCTCGGGAAAGGGTATAGTCTATGACGGTGGTATCGAGACCTGTGAATCCGAGTTTTCTCCTCAACGGGTCCTGGATGATGGGTCGCGTGAGATCATGCTCTGACCGAGATCGTGACGAGCGTATGCAGATGTTTTCCAGGTGAAGATCCCGATGCTCAAACTTGCATGTTTCCTCTGCTTTCGCGACGCTCAAGCAGACGCCCCAAAAGACGTCCCAGACTTCCCACACGGTGCTCATCCCGCCAGCGTCCATGACATGCTCACAATCCGTGCCGGCATCTTGCATTTCCACAACGGCCCAGAGCTGCGTGTCTTCGTAGCTCGCCTTCTTGCCCGGATCGGGGAACTCGCTCTTCTTTCCCTTTGGCCTCGTCTTGTTCCACGCTTTCCACGCATCGACGAACAGGGTGGTTGGCCGTCCCTGGAGGACGGTGACTTCGCGGAAGTTTGTGAAGCCGGGTATGTGGTTGAGATTCTGCAGGAGCTTGACCTCTGAATGTACATCGTCAACGTGCGACTTCCATGCATCCTCTTCCTCTCGGGCTTTCATGTCCATCTGCGCTTGACGCGCTGGGCCCCTTGCTTTGCGGCCTTGGGATCGACTCGGTAAAGGAGCATCCGGCGGTGTCTTCAGCGCCACCAGTTTGAGGACCGACTCGTTGCTGGTTTCCGACGGCGTGGAGGTGGCGGAGAGGCGATACACTTCCGAGAAGGACGCCTCTGCGATCTTGGAGACCTCAAAGTGCGGTTCCAGAACCGACGACCATTCGTCGAAAGGGATGATCTTCTTCCCGTAACTTTGCGACAGTATGGGAGAAGCATAGGTTGAGTAGATATTCTCCGGTTCCGGTGTGGCATCGGGCGTGAGTTCCGGGGTGGGTGATGGTGCCATTGCAGGCGATGAGGGGCGTTTGGGTATAACCACCGCCTGAAGTTTGCGGCCTCGCACCGGTAGCGTTGATGATGATGATGATGATGATGATGATGATGATGGAAACGCAGATTGCCTGTCTGCATGTTTCCGGCGCTCTTCTGATTGCTCTCGGCATGTCTCATCCTTTGTCGCACTGACGTCGTCTTCCGCGAATTCGAGGGCTTTCCGCGACGTCTTCTCTTTTCGTTGCGTCTTCTCTTTTCCCGTATCCGGGGGTTTTTCATGCAATGCAAGCGTCTCCATTTCCCCAACGAGATTGAGGGTTGAGGGTTTCTTCGCATCCTTTCCACCGTCCTTCCTCGGTCGACCCTTACTCTTCGGAGCTTTCACGACAATCTCTCCCTCCCCATCCGCACTCCCATTCTCTTTATCCTCCTCCAGGCCCAAGCTTGCGAGTTCATCGCTGATGGTTTCCATCTCGTCTTTCGCTGGCGCTTGCTTCGGTCTCACCGCATTCTTCCTCTTTTCTCCCATGCGCACGTCATCCTTTTCTGGGCTGATGAACTTTGCAAACGTTGTTGTTGTCTTGGTCGTCGTACGCCTCCCATATACCTGTTTCGGGGGCATAACGAGCGTGAGAGGGTGCGGATTGAGGTTGGTGTATCGGAAGGAGAGGTGCGTTGAAATTCACAAGTCGCCAAGGGTCTGTATGCGTTTTACCCGATCGGGACAGGTAAGGCTAGGTTGGCTGAGCAACGTCACTCAAAGTTGGAATTTGAGGAAACGCTCGAGGACCCACTTGATACGCTCCATTAACATTACTCCACAGATATTGACAACACCACCGTGCAACTTGCACTCGACCCCTTTCCCCCAATAGCTTTGATGCCATGCATCTCCCAAGTAATAATAATGTACGGCTAGAGGAGATCTTCCCAAGAATAGTAGACGTACACAATGCTAATGCTCGAGTCCCAAAACGCTTGAAAGGCCAAAAAACCGGTTGTGCTAGAGCGCAAAGAAAAGCGCAGATCCGGCTGATGCAAACCCGAGTAAATGCAAAAAAGGACAGAATGTCAATTTACAGCCCAGTGAGAGAAGGCGAATAAGATGGAAAGGAATACGCTTGGAGGATGATCGGTTCAAAGGAACAACATATGGATTGATGCAGGGGCATCAAGAATTGCAGCCCAAGGACACACCCGGTCGGACAGGTCAACAAGGCACAGCTAGCCCCCCGAGGTTTCCACTTCGAGCGAGGGCTCTTCTTCAGGAAGCGCCGGCGGCGGTATAACGCCCATGCTCCTCCTCCTACTCTTCTTTTCCTCCTCCTTGGGTTTCGCAGCAGCACCGTTGGCAGTCGACGGGCCTTCGCCATTGGTTTGATTCGCGGGCTGGGGTATCTTGTTCTTGACTTTCCTGGGGGGTATGGCAAGCTTGGAGGTTTTGGAGGTGGAATCGGAGTCGGGAGCGAAGTCTTTCCACTTTCGCCAACCGTCAAAGTCGATGAGAGCTTGCATGCAGCCCCATTCTTTGACTTTGCGCTCGAGCCAAACAAAATTCACAGGCTAGAGAGACGTCAATGTCGATCGGGTTCGCAACGTTCTCCGATCTCGACTCACCTTTGTCAAGAAATCGTTGCAGCCGGCTGCCAAAGCCTCGTGTCTGTCGCTCTGCAACGAACTCGCCGTGAGTGCCACGATGATGACCGGACTCTTGAAAAGACTTCTGTCACCAAGCTTGTCATCTTCCTTGACATCCTTCCCGTAGTTTCCATCCATGCCGAGTCTGTTGTTGGGCGCTTCGCTGCTGCCTGAGCTAAACACGCCAATGCTGTTGACCCTCTCCAGCCGCCTGATTTCCCTCGTAGCTTCCAGACCATCCATGATGGGCAGTTGGATGTCCATGAGTACCAGATGGAAGCCACCCGTCCTCCATTTTGTGACCGCCTCACGTCCGTCCATCGCCTTCTGCCACCGCACCTTGAGACGCTGCATGAAGGCTCCCAGAACCCTCAAGTTGATGATGTTGTCTTCCACGATCAGGACATTGATGGGCGGGACGGAACCATCCAACAGCCCTGCAGGCAAGCTCGGAGGCTCCACCGCCTTCTGCTTCCTCCGCTTCTTGTCCGGCCGCGGTGAAGAGACACGAGGCGTGGGTGGGGTGGAGTTTTGCCGCGCAGACGATTCCACAGGGGCTGGTGGTGTGGGAATAGGGCCGTTTGTAGCAGCCGAGTGCTTGGACTCGGACGCGGAGGAGTCATGGCGTGGACGGTTCGGCGGACGGGCAGAGGTCGAGGAATGCGGAACGCTCGTCAGGGTGATTGGCGAGGCCGTGTTGTGGCGTGCGTTCTTTGGCCGGAGAGCGTGTGCTCTCCTGGCGCTGCCTGGAGAAGGCAGGGGCGGCAGCTGTCCCGTCTGCAGCACGGCAATGGAATGAGGAGCGTGGGCAAGGGTGGCTCGAGGGTCGTGCGATATGGCGGTCATGGCGGCGGGCGAAGGATTGACGATTGGCATGGGCGGGAAGTATTCCGTCTGCTGACTGGCCGAGTCATCGTGGTGGGCGTAGTAAACGGGCACCCGCGGCGAGGGTTTCGGGGTCCTCGGCTTGGGTATCTCGATGACCAGAGCCTCGTTGACCGTCTGCCCGCCGGGGTAGTACGCATCCAGCGTCCTGCACATGTCCTCCTCGGGGCCCAGCACCCGGTCCTGCGACTTGGAAGCGGTGCCGCTGCTGTCGCGCGACAGTATCCGCAGCAAGATGTCGGGGGCATCGAAGCTCCTGCCCAGCGAGTTGCCGTACTTCTTGAGGATCATCTCGCGCACATCGTCCACCAGGTCATCCTCGCGTATCTGGACCAGTGTTGCCGACGCGTGCGGGCGCTTCACCCAGATCTTGCGATGGAGCATGCCGGCGCCGAAGTTGGATGGGCCGGACAGGTGGCTCGCGTCGGTCGGCAGGGCAGACGAGACGGCAGCGACGGGGATTTCGGGGTCGAGCAGGGCCAGCGCTCGCGCGTTGGCAGGATCCACCAGCGACTGGCGCCGTGTCAAGGCCGGGGGTGTCGGCCTGGCGGTGGACCGCGAGGGGAGGTCGGGCAGCTGCTCGGAATCGGAAGGCTCGTCGGACGGGACCTGGGGGGGCTGCAGCGGAACAGGCACCGGCGTCGGGGCCTCGAGGGTGACGACGGGGCAGGTGGAGCCGGCGTCGGCAGGATGGGGATGGGGATGGGCCTTGGAATGGTCGATGGACGGCGTGGTGGGCGTGTTCGCCGTGGTGGTGGCCGCGGTGCTCTGTTGATCTCTTTCCGTTAGAGTCCCCGCGTTAGCCCCGGCTCGTTCGCGAACATGGGCCAAGACGTCTGATTTCGACAACTGCTCGGCGGCGCTGGAAACCTCGGGCAGTTTGGAGAGCGAGACCGACCGGCGCAGGCTCCTGTTGCTTGCGTTCTTCAGCGCCCGCTCGCTCGCGGCTGCCGAGCTGGCCGTGGAGGCTGCGCTTTCTCGCCGCAGCAGCCGATGCCGCGCACTGTTGATGCGTGACTTGATGCTGGTCATGGCAGCAAGCAGTCGTTGTGGGGGGGATGGCGACGGTGTGGCGCAGAGTTCACATGTACGCTCGGGCATCGGCGATGCGAGCAAGATTGGGTTTGTCGCGCCAAAACAAAGGAGACGGCCGCGACGAGGGCTGCTGCTGGGGCCAAGGAGCGTATCGAGGTCAGGTCAACAGCCAGGCGGGGAGCAGGAGGGACTGTGCCAGTTGGCTTCAGATCGCGGCAGCCCATGTCGATGCACACGCCTTGGCCGCTGCACTATGTGTGTATATCTTCGATTCGCTGCACGGTTGCGTGCCGGCTATCTCGTTGCCCTGCTCCCCCACCTGTGTTACTTCCGCACGCGTAGCCCCGGTGGTGGGGTCGGGAGCCCGCAGCTTGTCCACCACATCGTCCCATGCGTGCCATGTGACTGGTTGCGGCGCGAGCTACTCCTTTGCAAGCTGGGTTTGCCCGTGTTCGCCGACACCCGCCTCGCCACCATTTCCTTGACACGCACACATCCTGAACCCCCCTTTCCAGGTCGAGACCGGCAGAAACCTGATGGCAGCCCCGACCAACATGAACCAGGCAGGCCTCGGCCGCTGCACCAGAACCTGGCCTTGGAGGAGGACCCCCGATCGTCAACACCATGACCACATTCCCGGACCCGCTACTCGGGACGAAGGCATTCGTCGGAGCCCCATTGTCATCACATGCCCAACCACCTGGTAGCTGTTTCTTTTGGATGCACGGCATCGGTCCTGTCTCGGCTACCTCTGGGTACCGCCTATCAATCACCAAACCCGGCTTTTCACCGTCTCATCCTCCCATCTTACCATGCATTGATACCCGAGTCCGCAAGCGATGACCTTTTCTGCTATAGGAGCATCAAGGGCGTTGACAAAAGATCGTGCTTGTGCTTCAGGTGTAGTGTCAGCTTGAAATACCGAACACAGGCAACAGAGGGCGATGAAATCTGGGACTAAACGAAGACGGTCCATCGGTTGGAAGGGGAGACTGAGTGCATAGCAAAGACAGGCAAAGTACGCCGCATTGACTGGGTAGGACACAGGGGGTTCTCACATCCAAAAATTGAATGCGTGCCTTTCTTCACATCTCTATTGCTCATGTCTACGGACCGCGTCGTTCAAAACGCTCTTCTCTTTTCTGAACTCCTGATTTTCTCCAAGAAACTACAGAGCAGCAGCATGGCTCGAGAGCCAATCTCAAATTTACATCGGATACCTTCCTTTCACTCCTGCTATTCACGCACTCATTTTCGTTCACGCCGTGCGCAAACGACGTCACGCCCACTTACGACTCGCCCACCTCCACCGCACAAGAGACACGCTGCTGCCCTCTTCACCTTTCACCGAACCGTCAGGGGGAAGAAGTTTTCCATCTTCGCTACGCTGTGCCTGTAGCCAGCTTCGGTGCAAACCCCAGTTTGCTACCCACAAACCCAAGCCACAACCACAGAGGGGACGAGAAACACGGCCAACATGCGCGCCCGCTCGACGACCAATCCGCCCGGCCCAACCCACACCACCTCACCCGCCACAAAACAGCGAGCACGCTCCCAAGCCCCACCGTCTCGACGAAACGCAAGCTTCAACCTTGCACTCCCGCCAAAGAAGGCCATCCCTACGCTCCGTCTCGACCCCCAACCCGAGATTCCGGCTGCACGGCAGCCCATGCTCTCACCCACAGTCCTGACCTGTCCCTCCTGTCACGCTTCACAGTCCCACCGCCTTGCCACCGGAGGAGGGGTGGGGGGCGGTCAAGCAACGGCGATATGCCAAGGGTGCCTGACGCGGTTCAAAGAGTTGGAGGAGAGGGAGGAACGTAGCGATGCCGTGCTGACCAGCTTCCCAAGCCTGTTGGACGAGGTGAGTCAGAGTCAGAGTCAGAGTCAGAGTCAGAGTCAGAGCCAGAGTCAGAGCCAGAGTCAGGGTGAGAGGGAGAGGGGAGACAACGACGAGGGAGGTGAGAGCAAGAAGGAACGAAAATCCGTGTACGAGAGGGTCGTTGGCGCACTGAGGGGTGGTGGTGGTGGTATGGCCAGGGTTGCGGGCGGGACATGGAACCGGAGAGCGAGCAGGAGGACTAGCTTGAGTTCGTGGGGAAGCAGTCCAACCAGGAGGAGCGAGAGTGAGGATAGCTTGCATAGTCTGTTGAGTACAGTGAGTCGGGGGACGGAGGGAACGTGGTATGGTGATGACAGCGGGGAGACGGAGCTACCAAGTTTGTGTGTGACCCTTCAGTTGTCACAGAGTACCGATGAATGCATGGGACGGACACACGGCTCTTGAGAAATCCGTCCAATTCCAACAGCATCAAAGCTCGAGCAGGCAAGAACTTTGAATGCAACATACTTGGATGGAAAAGACTAAGGAAGGTGGCAGGGAGCCAGCAAAAACACTAAAAATACAGCATTGGTCGACAAGAATTGCCTGCACCCGCCCGTCACAGAGGTTGAACCTTGCTCCCATATTCAAATGTCAAACGCAGATGAAAGGAATCTGAACGTTGGTATCCAGACAACAACCCAATCAGGGATATCCCCGACATGCCCGTCACCGAATGCGTTTAGTACACAAGCTTTCCAACAAGAATGGTAATTGGCTTCCCTTGGACCAGGGAAAAAAATCCCCGCACCTCGTCTTTTTATCCGCACTCCAGACTCCAGACTCAGCGATGCCTCCCGGATGCTCGTATCGTATCGTACGTTCATCATTGCGTTCGTGTCTCCGTGCTCGTTTGCTTCCTTCTTCTTCTCGTTCGTCAAAAGTCCTTGAAGTGTCCGTCCCACTTGTCGCTCATCTCTTTTGTGTACTTCTCCCGGTTCGCCGATTCGGGTTCGTACTCGTCGAAGTTTCGCGTGTCAGCTGGTCCACGTAGATGAGGTACGATCGGGCCGTTGGCTTTCCGGTAGTACAGTGCGTCCCAGTCGATTTGCTGGAACCACGGGTGAGCCTTCACAGCACCTGCGCCGCCCTGGATGTTCCCTAGGCGTTTTGATGTGTCGACCGTGCATAGGCCGGAGATCAGATCGCGAGCGTCCGAAGACATGGCAGAAGGGAATCGAACGCGGCCTTCGACGATCCTTCACCCAATGGTCAGCATGGGAAATTCGGTTGACGGGAAAGGGCCGGCTCACTGTTCGTAGATCTTCATGGGGTTCTGATCCCAGAATGGCGGTTGACCAACGAGAAATTCGTAGACCAAAATGCCGAACGCCCACCAATCAACCGCAGTTCCATGGCCTGCATAGCGTTAGCATCTCCGCGTGGCAGGGTGACTGCAGTCGATACCTGTGTTTCGAATCACCTCTGGTGCTAGGTATTCGGGCGTGCCACATAACGTGTACGTCTCCCCTGACACGATCAGCAATCAGCATTCGAACACCTGTGTGGATCGGCTTCACGCACTGTTTTCCACCTTCTTCGCAAATCCAAAGTCGACGAGCTTGAGGTGGCCTTCTGCATCGATCAGTATGTTCTCGGGCTTCAAGTCGCGGTATGCAACGCCCTCCCGCTCATGCAAAAACTCGAGAATCAGGACGATTTCGGCGGCGTAGAACTGTGACGTGGGTTCGTTGAACCGGCGGGCTCTCCGGAGGTAGCTGAAGACCTCACCACCCGGGCAGTAGTCGAGCTGCGGAAAGTTAGTCCCGGGAGAGGATCATGTCGGGCACGCGCGCATACCAGCATGTACAACGAGTCGTGGTCCTGGAAACTCGCGACCATGGTAGTGATGAAGGGGTGGCCGGCGACGGCAGCAAGCACATTGCGCTCGTTGCGTACGTGCTCGACCTGCTTGAGGCGGATGACTGGGACACGGCCATTAGCACCCGCGAGCCGGCACGAAGGCAGGGAGAGGGCGCGCCTACCGTCGGTCTTGCGCAGGATCTTGAGCGCAAACACCTTGTTCTCGTCGCCGTCCTGCGCGCCTTTGAGCCGTACGAGCCACACGCGCGCAAAGGTTCCTAGCTGCAGTCAGCCACCAACGCTCTCACGCTTCACGCTTCACGCCTCCCGCCTGTCGGTCTGCGCACCGGTGCCCAATGTCTTGATCAGCTCAAAGTCCTCCTGTCGCAACACGTTGGACGAGACCCCCACGGCCTTGTGGTCGCGGTTCTCGATCTGGCCAGGTGCCATGGGCTGCTTCTGGTCCTGCCATTGCATGAGGTTCTGCTTCTCCTGCTCGCGGGCGCGCTCCGTGCCCGAGTCCTGGCGTTCGTGCGAGGCATTCTCTTCGCGCGACCTGTGCGGGTGTAGCAGCTTCTGTATCGTGCCGGTCGTCATCTTCGGCGGGGCAAGCCAGGTGGGAGGGGCGGGAGCGACGGGCGAGCGGGCGTCGATGGTTCCTAGCAGTTTGAAATGGACATCACAGCGTGTACGTGAACATGAACGTGTACTTCAGTAGAGGGACGTGAAGGGTAGTGGCCTTTCACAAGGCGAAGCGGTCATTCAACCATGGGCAGGGGGGCTAGATTGGACGTCTGAGTCGGTACTTGTTGATGTTGGCGGGTCGTGAAAGATGACGCAGCAGGCGTGGGGGGGGAGAAAGCCGGAGCGGGAGCTGAGCGTACGACGGCTGCGACAAGTATCCTGTATCACGTATCGCGCCTTTGCGACCTTCACCTTCACCTGTCGCTTCACTCATCGGGCACTGCGACACGTGGTGGGACTGGAAACACCTGCACATACAGGTCCTGGTGCTCGTGCTCTCGGCATGGCTGCCACAGGAGGTGACTACATCTGCTTTTTACCGAGCTCGTGACAGCGGAGCCCATGCCAGCGTGTGCATAGTGCCGAGGCCGAAGTTTTGCAATGCTGTTGCCGGTTTGGACTCGTTGCGCGTTGCCAGGCTTGGGCTTGTTTCCATATACAAAAAGCAATATATTTGCACCGTCATTACATTCCCACGCCCATATCCCTTCGATTGATACGGAGAAGCCACGCCCTTCCAAGCCGATATCCCTTCAAGTCCCATGTGTGCAGGTCCCAACTCCGTGATGCTGATGCTCTGTCTACCGCGAATAGTCATACAAGAATCGCCGTTGCCACTGCCTAACCGCTTGCCCTCGTGTTGAGAATCAGGGCAACAATGAGTCTGGTCCAGTTAGTCGGGGTCGCACGACGATAGACCCATTCCATGACCACATACCCGTAGAGCCCCAGGACTTCGGCGAAAATGAGAATCAGCACCATGCCGACGAAGATCCTCGATTGACGCATGTATGCACGCACGCCCTGCTCGTATTAATGCCATGTCCCCATGCTCGATTTCGTTGTACACACCACATCCCCGACGATCCCAATAGCGTAGCCTGCAGCCATACCAGACAGCCCTACAGACAAGCCCGCAGCCATGTGCATGAATCCAGCAAACAGCGAGTAGTTCTTCTCCGTCGGCGGCCGTATGTCGCTTGCGATGAGGACCGATATCACGAGGGCGTAGACAGCCAGGATACCGGACATGACCACGGGAATCAGGCACTGCAAAGATCAATCGGATGCCCTACCGCCAGGGCGAGACGAGCATACCTTCATGATGAGATCGGGTCTGTATGTTCCCACGCCTGCGATTCCGATACCCGACTTTGCCGTGCCATAGGCAGCTCCAAGACCTGTATCCATCAGCTCCGCCCACGTTCAGCGCGGGTGGTCGTGGGTGCTACGTACATCCGAATATCATCTGTACACGGGTCAGATGTCAGCAGTTCCATCGGGAGCTCGGGGGAATACTCACGGCTCCTGCAATACCGCTCTGTACACCGTTAGCCCATGCACCCGACGCTGCCTTCGCGATGACGTACCATGCCAAAGAACGGCGCGAAGCTCGGCGTGAGTTCGCTCTCCATCACGAACGGGTTGTCTTTTGTATGCTGAGTGCGTGGAAGTGGCAACGTGGTCGTGGTACGCTGTGGTGGTGGGCAGGTCGTGTTGTTGACGTGATGTCGAATGAAAGGCCGCGATCGCCGCCAAGCAACGAACGATGCCAACTCCAAGAGACCCTCACCTCACCCTCCCGCAGCAGGCTCGCAAGGAACGGCTGCTGCTTCACCCGCCACCGGACACAGCCGATACTCTCTGCCCCTATTCTTCGTCGCCCGATCCCCCTTCCTGTCGCTCCAAGAGGTCGCCGTGGCCCCTCACCGGGCTCGTAGCCAAGGAGATTGTCCTACCTCCGAGTATACAACAAGCCCGTTTGCTGTGTCGCCCTCCGCGAAACCCCTTCTTTGACCCTTTGACACAGGCACCGTCTGCTCCGACAGTCACCGAGCAGGTTGTACCATCCTCATCCCATCGCTGCATCATTCATCGCCCAACCTCCCTCCATCCCGCCTCCACGCCTCTTCCTCGGCCCGCGTGGATTGCTCGGTGACGGGCGCCAAAACTCTTTTCGGAGCCCCATCAGCGAGGGCGGATGCACTGTAGAGCCTAAGAGAAACCTACACCAGGGAGGCTATACATGGCGGACTATAGCAATCCGCAGGGGAGGGACTACGCGCGTCCCACCAACTATGGCCCGCCCACGGGAGCGAGGGATGCCGCCTTCGCGAACATATTCGGTGCCAGCCCGTCCATGGCTGGCCGCTCGCAGACGATGACCTCGCAGACGCCTGTGAGGCCGAGTGACCGCGCCGCGACCATGTCCTCGCAGACGGCGGATATGATGCAGCGGGCACCCCCGATGAGACAACCCATGAACGGCTACGATCGTCGCCCGCAGGCACCGCAAGACCCACGAGCATTCGGCACCTACGACCAGCAACGCCCCTATGGCTATGAACAGCAGCCCGACAATTACAACCGCAGCTCTCCGAACGGCTATCCCCCCAACAACCAAAGGATGCCCGACGGTGCGCCCCCACCACAAGCGCAGCGTCAGCCCCAACCACAGTACCTTCCTCGACCACTTCGCCCGGAGCGCCAGCCATATGGACAGCCCCAGCGCTTCGACTCTCGCCCTTCGCCCCCGGGCCAGCCTCCGTTCAACAAGCCGATCCCCCAACGCTTCCCTGGCGGCCCGGGGCCGGCCATGAACTCCGACCCATATAGATCGCAGTCCATGGCGACGACCTCACGCCCACAGTTTAATGCACCGGGTCCCAATCACATGTCGCCCGCAAACACATTCCGTCAGCAACCCTACATGAACCATACGGCTCGCACTACTGCTCAAGGCCGGGTGGTTCCTGAACGGCCGGATGAGCGCACAATGTCAATGACCTCATACACACGAGACAGCGAAATCTCACAGACGATGAGTGGGAGAGTCATTCCAAGCCGGAGAAGGGAATCGGGAGGCACGGACCTGTCGCCTTTCGAGCAAAATGCGCCTGCAGTCTCTCCACCACTGATGAATGCGGGTCCAGGTAGCAAGACACGAAATATCAGCCAGGGCAGCTTTTCACAGCAGTCCCGAACCATGTCGATGGCGTCGACCATAGTCCCTCCGTCGGAACGCACCGATACGATGAGCTCGACCATATCACGGCCAACATCTACACAGACAGTAGCCAGCATGGCTAGCAACAACAGAGGATCTGGACAGTCACAGCAAGGTCCGCATGCCATTGTCGCCCAGCGAAGATCTCCTTTGGTGTACCCCGCTCTCCTATCGCGTGTGGCAGAAGTGTTCAAAGATAGGATTGGGCTTTCAGAGAAAGAGAAGGATGGATTGGTTTACAAGAGCGCCTTTACCGGAGCCGAATCGGTGGATCTTATTGCGTACATCATCAAGACGACAGATCGCAACTTGGCACTGCTGCTGGGTAGGTCTTTGGACGCACAGAAGTTTTTCCACGATGTCACCTACGCACATAGGCTTCGCGACTCGACCAATGAAATCTACCAATTCCGGGAGACTTTGATGGATGAAACAGATGAGGTGAACGGGGTTTTCACCCTGTTGACGGAATGTTATTCGCCTACCTGCACGCGCGATCGGCTCTGTTACTCGATAGCCTGCCCACGCCGCCTGGAACAGCAAGCTCGATTGAACCTGAAACCTCAGCTTGGCCTCAAGCGTGCTGAATCCCACGCAAGTTTACATGACGACGTCGATGAAGAGCAGAAGCTATGGATCAATACCGTCTCCAAGGAAGTTGCGGAAAGTGTGTCGGATAAAGAGAAGAAGCGGCAAGAGGTCATATCGGAGTTGATGTATACGGAGCGAGATTTTGTCAAAGATTTGGAATATCTCAGGGATTTCTGGATGAAGCCTCTGCGAAACCCCGCCACCTCGCCCATCCCGGAACATCGCCGCGAAAAGTTTGTCCGAACCGTCTTCTCCAACTGTCAAGAGGTCTACATGATCAATTCCAGGCTTGCAGAGTCATTGACTCGGCGTCAACAACAAAATCCCGTTGTTGATTCGGTCGGCGAGATTTTCAACGAGTATGTGCCGCACTTCACACCCTTCATCAAATATGGTGCGAATCAGCTGTTTGGTAAGTATGAATTCGAGCATGAAAAACGCACCAATGCACAGTTCGCCAAGTTCGTCGACGAAGTGGAGCGAATGAAGGAATCGAGAAAGCTGGAGCTCAATGGTTACCTCACGAAACCGACCACACGATTGGCCAGATATCCTCTCCTGCTCGAGGGTATTCTAAAGTGTACCGCGGACGACAATCCAGATAAGAAGGAGATCCCCAAGGCGGTCAAGCTGATTAAGGAGACGCTATCAAAGGTCAATGTGGAGTCCGGCAAAGCCGAAAACCACTTCAACCTCATGCAGCTGAATCGTGATCTCAAGTTCCGTCCCGGCGAGTTCGTCGACCTCAAGCTCACCGACGAAAACCGCCAGCTGGTCTTCAAGGGCAATTTGAAGAAGACGCCGACCGAGAACGTTGGTGACATCACTTGTTATCTGTTTGATCACGCCATTCTTTTTGTTCGTGTTAAGACCGTGAACAAGCGCGAGGAGCAGAAACTCTACAAGAAGCCCATCCCGCTTGAGCTTCTTGTCATTGGTCAAATGGACGAGATCAATCCAAAAGTGGGCATCGCAAAACGGCCCTCTACAAACTTGATGGGCGCCAAAGCCATTGCGGGTGCTGCACCCAAAGGCGATGCAGCAAAGCAACAGACATATCCACTCACGTTCAAACATCTCGGGAAAGGCGGCTACGAAACGACGCTCTTTGCGAGTACTCAAATCTCACAGCAGAAGTGGATGGAACACATCGACTCGCAACAACGAACACTGAAGGAGAGGAGCAATGTCTTTACTCAGACCATTCTTAACGAAGGGTATTTTGCTTCCACAATGCGAGTTACATGCGCTGTGCCGCTTGGTAGGTATACCTCATTTCCACAGAGTGCATGCTAACACACGGCAGATGGCGGTCGAAAACTCGCTTACGGTACTGATGCCGGCGTCTTCGTTGGTGATCGCAAGCCGAAGGATGCTTCTCACAAGCCCCGGAGAGTGCTGGACTGTAAAGGTGTCACGCAAATCGATGTTCTCGAACAGCACTCGATTGTTCTTGTCCTGGCTGAGAAGACACTTTATTCATACTCGATGGAAGCTTTAGATACGGATGACTCGCAAGCCGTCGCAAAGCGGGGCAGGAAGATTACTCACGCCAATTTCTTCAAATCCGGCATATGTCTTGGACAACAACTCGTTGCCACGGTCAAAACTTCGACCCTCTCTACGACCATCAAGGTCTATGAGCCCAAGGAGAACATGGCCAACAAGTCCAGGAAATCAGGGCTCGCGAAGATGCTTTCCAACAACCAAGACCAGCTCAAGCCTTACAAGGAGTTCTATATCCCCACCGAATCTTCGTCCATACACTTCCTGCGCTCCAAGCTCTGCGTTGGTTGTGCGCGTGGTTTCGAAGTGGTCAGTCTCGAGACACTGGAAACACAATCCTTGCTCGACCAAGCCGACACCTCGCTCGACTTTGTGGTTCGCAAGGAGAATATCAAGCCCATCCATATCGAACGATTGGCGAGCGAGTTCTTGCTCTGCTACACGGACTACTCGTTCTTCGTCAATCGCAATGGCTGGAGAGCTCGACCCGATTGGAGAATTACTTGGGAAGGCACACCGCAGGCTTTTGCCATCTTCCATCCGTACATTCTTGCTTTCGAACCGAGCTTCATCGAGATCCGACACATGGAGAGCGGCGGTCTGGTGCACATCGTCACCGCAAAGAATATTAGGTGGTTGCACACATCTACACGAGAGGTGAGTCCAGGCATATATACGCGTGTTTATAAACGGTGCTGACGCCATAGCAGATCCTTTATGCTTACGAAGATGAGCTGGGTTACGACGTGATCTCAAGCTTGGACTTCTGGCAGACTGGGCAGGGCCATAAGCTGTCAATGGATGGCAATCGACACGCCGAGAAGAGCTGAGGGAAGTCGGCTCGTTCAACCGACGGACGTACGGTGCAGCTGTAGGCCGTGGCCAGCTTCGCGGTGCATGACGATCAAGCCTTGTGACATCTCCGAGCCGTCGCCAATAGCGGTGACTCGATCGACTTTCTGCACCAGAGGTTTTCCTCTCGTTAGATGGTCTAGCTTCGCGGGTAGAAGCAGTCACGCGAGCATTTTCTGGATCTGTTCTTCATCTTGCCCGGACATCTACTGCGGAAACGGAAGGAACCTCGCTTTGTATTATACTTCTTTTTGGCTATCGGACTGCCCCGGGTGAGTGAGGAGGTGAATGCGGATCGGGTTGAGACAAAGGGTGACAGGTTGTAATTGATTGCGATCATTTGCAGCGGGTTGAGCGAGCGATGCATAGTTGTCGAATGTGTGGACGAGGGTAATGGAATAAAGCGATGTTTGTTGCCTTGCTATCTCGCAATATACCCACGTAGCTTTCGTGCCTCTTGCATGTGCATCAACCGACGTTCGGATAAGGATTGCCTTGGTTCCTGTGACCAAACGCATCCCGATGTTCCGAAGCTCTCGGAATGGATGATGATGATGATGATGATGCATATAAAGCCAGTGCAACACCAGACCCCCTACACATACGAATCTGAATTGCAAACGCACAACTCGCTTCTTCATTCCACACAGGACAATATGCCACCGGGCATCCTCTGGGTCTCTTCCCGGATCGAGAAGGCTTCCTCGCCCCCCACAACACTCACGCCCTCGGCCTTCTGCAACTGGTATGAGAACCAACACATCCAAGAAGTCACGGCGCTCTCCGGCGTTCCCAGCGCCGCCCGCTATGAAGCCATCTCCCCCCAACCCGATCCTCAGGCATGGTCCGCGCAAGCGCCTTGGCTGACCGTGTACGAGATGGCCGACATCGAGTTCAGGATGATCAAGGAGTTCAAAGGTCTGGACGGGCAGAGCTTGCCAAAGGAGGACCTGCTCGAGAAGGTTTTCAAGCAGGCGAGGTTTGATACTCGGTTCTACGAGGAGGTGGGGAGGATGGATGAGGTCGAGGAAGAAAAGAGCAGCAGGGACAATCGCGGGGCATTCTTGCTTTCATGGGCAAGTTGTGGAGGCGAGAACATGGAGCTGTTGAGAAACATTACCGGGTTTCGGAGACTGAGGCAGTACAAGGTCGTGAATGCTTCGACGCTGGATCGGTTTGTGAGGAGAGAAGAGGAGGTGCCGGGGTTTGTTGCGCTGTGTGAGTTTGATGGGGAGAGGGCGCCGCCGGTGGGGGATGTGGCGAGGGTCTTGGGAGAGGCGAAGGGGAAGGGGAAGGGGAAGGGGAAGGGGAAGGGGAAAGGTGAAGAGGTGGGTTGGTATCGGCTGAAGAGGGTGTACGAGCAATAGTCCCCAATCATCAAAAAGTGATTTCTCAGGCGAAGACGGCCACTCGAGGTCAAGAATGGCGGCATGGTCTGGAGTCTGAGCTTCGCCTAGATTGAAACCCCACACAAACGGAGACTGTGCTGAGCATCGCACCACCTGGCCCGTAACTACTACCCATTGAGCTCCACCCGAATTTCTTCTTCGAGCTCAATTGCATCTCCTCTGCTCTCCTCTCGGAAACTGTGTCGCTACCACACCAATCCAAGGTATGCACGCCGCACCCTAACCCCACTATAATAGAAGCTTGAGAACACGGTCGCTAATAGCTCCACCTCGGAACAGCATCACCGGCATCACCACCAGGAGCAACACCAGCATCTCGTCACCGCAACCATGGCTGCTCTCGAAGCGAAGGTCAAGAGCGTCCTTTCCGGCGACACGGTTGTTCTGCACAACATCAACAATCCGAAACAAGAGCGCACTCTGAGCTTGGCCTTTGTCACGGCACCCAGGTTGAAGCGCGAAGGCGACGAGCCATTTGCCTTTGAATCCCGCGATTTCCTGCGCCGCCTGCTCGTGGGCAAGGTGGTCAGGTTCAGCGTGCTCTACAAAATCCCGACGGGCGCCAATCGCGAATACGGAATCGTCTCGCTGCCGAATCGAACGCAATTCCCCGAACAGGCCGTCGCCGAGGGTTGGCTGAAGCTGCGCGACGATGCGGGCCGCAAGGACGATTCCGAGGAGACGACGGCGCTGCTGGAGAAGCTGCAGGCGCTCGAGGCGCGGGCAAGGGCCGACTCGAAGGGACTGTGGCAGGAGTCTGGCGGCCGCATCCACAGTTCCAACGAGCTCCCCGATGCGAAGCAATTCGTCGAAGACAACAAGGGCAAAGACATCAACAGTACGGCCGCAGCCACAGAAGCATTCCCTCCGCGCGTGGACCCTTCACTGACCGGGCACAGGCATCGTCGAGCGGGTTCTGTCGGGAGACCGCATGATCATTCGCTTCCTCCTGTCGCCGACCGAACACGTACAGACCATGGTCCTGCTGGCCGGTCTGCGGGCACCCGCCACGAAGCGAACAAACCCCTCGGATGGCAAAGAACAGCCCGCAGAAGCCTTTGGTGACGAGGCGCACCAATTCCTCGAGACGCGACTGCTGCAGCGAAACGTCGTCGTGAACGTGCTGGGCACCACTCCGAACGGGCAGATTGTGGCGAACGTCAAGCACCCGCTACAGGGCAGCATCTCGCCTCATCTGCTCAAGGCGGGTCTGGCGAAATGCACCGACCACCACACAACGCTGCTGGGCCAGGAGATGGGCGTCTTGCGACTGGCCGAGAAGGCTGCACGGGACGGCCGACAGGGTCTCTACCAGGGTCACGTCGCTCAGAAGGGCGCCGCGCCCGGCGAGGTCGAAGCCGTCGTCACACGGATCCAGAGTGCCGATACTCTGTTCCTGCGAAACAAGGCTGGCGCCGAGAAGCGCATCAACCTCAGCAGTGTTCGCCAGCCAAAGCCGACCGACCCGAAACAATCTCCATGGGGACCGGAGGCCAAGGAGTTCCTGCGCAAGAAGTTGATCGGAAAGCACGTCAAGTTCCACGTTGACGGCAAGCGTCCGGCCAATGAGGGATACGACGAGCGTGAGATGGCCACGGTTTCTCTCCAGGGCAAGAACATAGGCTTGCTGCTCGTGGAGAACGGCATGGCATCTGTCATTCGTCACCGTCAGGAGGATACAGACCGCAGCCCCATCTACGACGATCTGCTGCTCGCCGAACAGGCCGCCCAAGAAGCACAAAAAGGCATCTGGTCACCGAAAGCTCCGTCAACGAAGCCATACGTGGATTACTCGGAATCGCTCGAGAAGGCGAAGCGTCAGCTCACTTTACTTTCCCGTCAACGAAAGGTTCCCGCTGTTGTGGATTTCGTCAAGTCAGGCTCACGCTTCACGGTGCTCGTGCCTCGCGAAAACGCCAAACTCACCTTTGTTCTCTCCGGCATTCGCGCACCCAAATCTGCGCGGAATCCCACCGACAAGGGAGAGCCGTTTGGCCAAGAGGCGCATGACTTTGCAAACAAGCGTTGCCAGCAGCGCGATGTCGAGATTGATGTCGAGGACTGCGACAAGGTGGGTGGCTTTATCGGAACGCTATACATCAACCGCGAGAATTTCGCAAAGACGCTGGTGGAAGAGGGTCTCGCTACAGTGCATGCGTACTCCGCGGAGAAGGCTGGCAACGCAAACGAGCTCTTTGCAGCCGAGGAGAAGGCCAAGGCAGCGCGGAAGGGTCTGTGGCATGACTATGATCCTTCACAAGATGAGGATGCGGATGCCACCACGGAAGGCGCAACGGCTGGTCAGAACGGCGATGCAGCAGCGGAACGCCGCAAGGACTACCGTGACGTTATCGTCACTCATGTCGACGACACCGGCAGGCTCAAGTTGCAGCAGATCGGTACAGGCACAGCAGCTTTGACCGAACTGATGAGCGCCTTCCGCAGCTTCCACCTTAACCCCTCGAACAATGCAGGCCTACCCGCTCCTCCCAAGGCCGGCGACTTTGTCGCTGCCAGGTTCACTGCCGACGACGAGTGGTACCGTGCTCGAATCCGACGAAACGATCGCGAGGCAAAGAAGGCAGAGGTTGTCTACGTTGACTTTGGCAACTCGGAGCTTGTACCCTGGACTCGTCTTCGCCCTCTTTCACAAGCCCAGTTCCTTCCATCCAAGCTGAGACCTCAAGCTCTTGATGCTCAGCTTTCCTTCATCCAACTACCGGGCAACCCAGAGTATCTTGCCGACGCTGTCAATGTCATCGCGCAAGAGACAGCGGATCGCCGACTGGTTGCTAACGTTGACCAAGTGGAAAAGGACGGAACTCTCTGGGTAACCCTCTTCGATCCCAAGATCAGCAAGACCGGAGAGGAGAGCGTGAATGCGGAAGTCATCAGCGAAGGTCTTGCCATGGTACCCAAGAAGTTGAAGAGCTGGGAGCGGAGTGCAAGTGATGTCCTTGCTGCCTTGACGAAGAGGATGGTTGCCGCCAAGGAGGATAGGAGGGGTCAATGGGAGTACGGTGACTTGACCGAGGACGACTAGATGCGTTTGCCGTTATCTCAAGCGCGAGTGGGGCAAAGTGCAGCAACGATGTGTGGCTTGTACGACCTGACTGCTCATGGTTTCTCCACTTCTTTTCCCCAAAGGTTACTTTCCTCGGAACAAAAGGACAAAAGCTGGGTATGGTTTGCTTGGGCGTTTCCATTTGCACGACCTTGCATGGCGGAACCTATATCAAAAGCATGCCATGATTGAATGAAAGGATTGTCTCTATCTACCATGGAAATTCCGTGTCGCACATATTGTCCGCGTGATGCATGCATTATCTCAATGTCGCGCATACTGCAGGCTGGGGGTAACCTGATCCTATATCACAGCAGACGAGACAAGGCGCCCACAGATCTCCTCGTCTTCTCCCGCCACACACACACACACACCAAACCACCTGCATACACCCCCTACCCAGCTTACCTACCCGCCTCGGATATATATATTACCATACCATGCGCGCATGTCCAAAGCACCGGTGAACACACGTGACGCCTTCTCAATCTAACATAAGCAGGCAGGCTTCTTTCTGTCGCTTACGAGATGGGGTGATATATCGCTCACTCACCCTCACACCCTCCCCCGTCGTTGGCGTGTTGGCGTCGACATTACACTGCAGTGCCAGCGCAGCAAATTTGCCACTTGGCTTGAGCGGCTGGTAGTAGTAGTAGTTGGGCTTTTTTTTTTAATTTTTTTTTTTATGATGATAATGATGGGATGGATGACGGGAGGGGATAAGGAGGTAGGCAACGCATGAATGGAGTGAGACAAGGCAAAATGGGATGAGATGAGATGGGATGGGATGGAAGACGAGTGAGTTGTCGGCGGTGGTGAAGAAGTGACGATGATTGAGTGACAATGGTCAGCTCTCACCCACCCAATTATCATCCGCATGGGCAGATGGCGCCATCTCAAAACAATCCATCATCCATCATCCATCTCACCTCTTGTCGCACGGGCGGCCTGGAACGTGGCAAGGAGAGTGGGAGGAGGGACGTAGTACACTACATACACCACCACGTGACTTCAGCCTCGCCCACCGGCCGAGTTGGTCAAGCTTTCCGTAACACGTTTCAAGAAGCGCCCAACAACTCCTCCTCCTCCTTGCTACGTAGTTTGATCGCCCAGCTGCTGCCTCGCGCAGGGTCACAGGTCGCAGGTTGCAGGTTACAAGTCGTAGGATCTACCCGGGGAGTCGTCTGCGTGTTCTAGCCCCGTTTCCCCACCGCCCCGTCCCGCCGTATGGAAATCCCAGGTCCGGTGCTTTTTCCTCTCGTCTGAGACATGGCACATGTGTGGGTCCTGCGTCATGTGGCATGGAAAACGTGGCTGTTTGTGAAATGTGGGATCCATGTCTCGGGTGCTGGAAGGGGGAATTTGGGGCTGTAGGCTGGTGAGGGTGACGGTCACGAAAGCGGCAACGGTGTCCATGTTGGGATACCATGTAGATGCGCTGGCAGTGGAGTTGGGATGGACCTGTCAACTGGCTGAAACTTTGACCATCGACTCGGGTTCTTCGCCCAGAGCTATCGTCCGTGCATGTCAGGAGTTCGACATCAAGCCGATCTGGCGTTCTGGAAGGCTGATGGATGGCTTTCTTCGGAGGATCGTTGCCGAGCTCAACGATCAAGGATGAACCATTACCTTCGGTGTGAGGTGGCAGCAAAAACAGAATATAGCAGCTGCTGAACGAGACAGGCGAGAAACGAGAAAATTAACGAGTCAATGTTAGGAAAGAACCTCGATATTGCTTTCAAGCGATGTGAAGCTACCTATCAGATCCCATCTACTCATTCCTTTTTCATCATCAAACACATCTCGCTGCGTCAATCATCGTTCCATCGTTCGTAACATTCATAGTTGCTCTGGCAACTCCACGAAACTCCCTACGTGGTCATCTCATCTCCCCATACCCAATCAAGAGTCAACCAACGAAAAAGGTGAAATGGAACCATCAAGAAAAAAAAGGGGGGTATTAAAAACCTCGAATCCAACCCAAAGCCACGAGTGCTTCCCAGAGAAAACAGGTATTGCGCGAATGAAAATGGTAACATGTGTTGGAAACAGAAAGCATCGCGGAACAGTGCTGATGAAGCTGGAAGTTTAAAGAACGATCAAATGACGTTGCTCGCTCGCTCGCTCAAAAGCTTTCCAAGAAAGTCGGAAAAAAGGTAGAAAATGGAAGAAATGCGATACAGCCGATCGTACATTTCCGTTCGTTCCATCGTGAGTTGGAACACATCTCACTCATACGCGTGAGCGTCCCATGTCTAGCAAACCATACCCATGATTGTGTCCTGCACTGTCGCGGAAAGCAAGCAAGAACGCAAATAAAGGCAAAGGAAACAGCAAAAGTGCAAAAGGGGGAATATAACGGGAATACAAGGCGTTGCAGAACTTTTTCGAAGGGTGGTTTGGAACGACGCCTGACTTTTGGAAGATGAGAGGTTTTGGTTCCACTGTGTTCCGCCCAATGAATAAGGAGTGCAAGGCAATGCGAAAGGGGTATAAGGAGACAAGAAAATCCAAGAAACCGTATAAAAATGGTCTGTCCCGGAAGCGCTCCGTCATTGTGGCATAAAACATGTGGGGATTTGAGCCAAAGGCCTCAGTAGAATTCGGTGCGGCGCCTCATGACGTTGCGAGGTCTTTCTGTCGCCACCTCCCGTCTTTCCAGCCTTTCGAGCTCTCGTCTGCTGTTGCCGCTGCGGCTGCTTCGGACTGACAGCTCTTCAACCTCCCGTCTCGGATTCGGTGCTGCGATTGACTTCCGGCCGCCCAAGACACTGCCTCCTTCGCTTCGATACATGGTTTCGTTTTCGCGTGAACTGCCGATCACAATGTCGGCCATACCACCCTCAGCATGCTGGAATTGAAGGGTCCGACCCTCCATATCGCCATTGAAAGAAAGACTCAGAGGTGCAGAAGCATCGACTCGAAGACGGATCTCACCGCTACCGCCAGCATTCGTTGCTGTCGTCGGGGCTCGGCTGATGCGGCTCTTCTTATCGTCACTACGGTTGGAAGCGCCGTCCGAAGGAGTACGTGTCTGCTTCTTGAGCGCTGCCTTGTGAATCACGTCGCTGAGAGGAACTTCATTTCCGCGAGCACGCTGCTGGTAGGCTTCGGCAGCGTCGATGGCTGTACCGCGCTCTTTCCTTCCTACCAAGTACTCGGGGCGTTTAGTGGAAGAGGCATCAGTCCGTCGGCGGGTCCGTTCGGGGACGATGATAGCGTCGTGGCTCTCGTCATCATAGTATATCTTGGAGTCGCGGTTTCGTCGCTTCTGCTCAATCTCGGGTTGCTCATCGCGGAAGACCCTGGAATTCCTGTTGCGTCGTTTCTGTTCATGTTCCCACTCATCCATGTTGTAACTCTTCGAGTCGCGGTTTCGCCTCGCCGGTGGCTCGGCCTCATACTCGGTCTCGTAAATCTGATAAGACTGGGGACGACGTGACCTGGAGTTTTCCACCATCATCTTGGCAGGGCGCTGGGGTTCGTACGACTGCGCTTTGGAAGAGGCATGGACCAATGTAGGACGGTGGATTGATGTGGCGCGAGAGTGACCCGTACTATTGCTCAGTCGAGAAGTCCGTTGGTCACGAGGGTCTCGCTCTCTTGGGCGCTCTGGCAGAGCTTGAGATTGTGACATGCGGCGGTGCTCATGAACCACCTGGCTGGTCTTTGCATGACGGAGGCTGGGTCGTCGATCTTTGGGGATCGTCTTACTCTTGAGGGCGGGTGGAGGCATCAGCTCGCGTCGGGTGGGAGCAGGACGTGGCTCTTCTTCTTCTTCTTCTTCTTCTTCTTCTTCCTCGCCCGATGAAGATTCATACTCGGAAGACTCGGATTCGTCCTGCTGCGGTGGGTATCGGTCCGATCGTGCCGCCTGTGGGTTTGCAAAGCGGGCGGAAGGCATCTGTTCGCTTCTGTCGTGCTGTGTTATCACCGGGCCATGTCCAGACATGGGCCCACGAGCTTGATAGGTGTTAGTCGAGGAGGTACGAGCCGACAGAGGGGGCCTCGGATAGTCGTAAGGCGGCGATGTCTGCGATGACTGTCCAGGAGGGTAGTAGGGGCCGTTGGGCGGCATCATGTAGGGAGGCATTTGAGGGTGTTGTATCTGTTGCTGGTGTTGCATGCTGTAGCGTGCCATGGAAAGGGGAGGGCCATGGTCTTGAGACTGGTTTGGGTAGGCGGCGGGCATACCCGAGGCCCAGTAGGTCTGACCGGGATCCCCGCTGTAGCTCATAGGGCGACGAGACCCTGCAGTCGAGGACGACCGTCGACGTGTCTGGGCGGGTTGGACAATAGCTGGCCCTTGCGCGTAGGGGGCAGGTTGCCGGCTATACGTCGGCGACGGAGGCGACGTATAGGTGGAAGGTGCGGGATCGGAGCGTTGCGAACGCACGTCGTAGGGATAGGAGACGTCGAGGGCAGAATCGTGCGAGGGTTGGCCTCTGCGGGAGCGATTGGAGAGGGCGTGAGGGCCGCACTCGGTGCAGTTTGGGTTGGTGCACGCCTCCGAGTCCTCGGTCACGGTCGAGCGGCGATTGCCGGCCGTCCGTCTCGTGGCGGTGGAGCTCGCACGCTGCAGCGGCTTGCTTGGGCGCGGGCTGCTCTGGCTGCTGTGCCTCCTGTCTTCGGTGACTATGGTCGGTCGTCGTCTGGGGGCCGCTGGGCTGGAGGGAGGATTCGGTGCAGCGCTCGCCGGGGCCACAGGCGGACTTCGAGCCGAATCAGCGCTGCTCATGCTCATGCTCGTGGCGGCAGTATGACTGGAGTACCCTGAGTCGGATTGGAGGTCAATGTTGACCGTCTTGTCGACGCCCAATTGCTCCATGTCGTTGGAGGAACGCTTCGCCGACACGTTCGCTGCGAGAGGCGATTTGCGATGCGGCGGCGCAAGGGACACGCCGTTTTCCGTGTCGCTTTCCTCCGAGCACGACTCTACGGTGGCACTCAAGTCTCTCTCGTCTGCCATGGTGCAGGCAGAAACAAGACTGCGGCAGCGGCAGCGGCAGCGACAGCGACAGCGACAGCAGCGCCAGCAATGGTGGCGATGGTGGTGGTGAGAGTGGTGAGAGTGGTGATAGTGGTGGCGTTTGGTGGATCAATAGCGGGCGAACGCCCTCCCTTTAGGCAATGCGTTTATCGATAGCGTCGATCCGTCGAACTCGTGGACAGGCCTCAGAATCAATACTCGCAGTGGAGAGTGAGAGCATCGGCAAAGAATATGAAGAGGCGAGGGGTATCAAGGGCTGGCGAGGGCGTGTGGCGTGGAGTCCGAGAGATGGTCGGATGGGAGGGAGCAAAGACGGATGATTGTGGAGGAAGGAGAGAGAGAGGGAGGGAGAGGGAGAACGGGAGAAAGAGAGAGAGAGAGAGAGAGAAAAGTCCAGTCCACGCCGGGGCTGTATGACGATGGGCCGGAGCTGTCGACTAGATGAGTATTTTTCAAATAAATTACCATTGGGTACATGTAGAAGCCGGGTGGCAGGGGCCATGCATGGCTGCTAAGGCTAAAGGTGTGCTTACTATGGAGCTGGAGCCCAACGCGCGGACGACGAAAGGCGCTCACGCAGTCCCGGTGCTGCTCTACACCATCGGTCACGGGGCGATGGGACGTCTTCTTGCTTCCTGCTTCCTGCTTCCTGCTTCCTGCTTCCTGCCTCCTGCCTCCTGCCTCCTGCCTCCCGCGTCCCGCCTCTTGCTAGCCGCCCTTTCGGTGCTTCTGCCTTACAGACTGCTCACGGGACCGTAATTGGTGTGTCTAGAGGATTCGGTTGTGGGTGACTCCGCAGCAACCTCGCAGGAATGCAGCAGCTGCTGGTCCGGCGCGAGAACGAACGATGGCGATCGAAGGGGCTGCTACTATATCCAACCCAATTGCCTGTGCCCGTGTCCTTGTCTGCGCGGACCGATGGCGGGCACAGCAAAAGGAAAGCGACCAAATCACCCTTCGCAGTGCGACTCCCTGCCCCCCCGGCCTCTCTCCCCTCGTGCGTCTTCATGGGTCGATTGGCCCGCCCCGAGTGGCTGCAATACGGTCTGCATGCGCGACACTCGCCCACGTCTTGACAGTGGGCGACGGGACGCCTTGTATGGCCATCATCGTCTCCTCTGCCCCGCGCTTGCTCTGCTCGAGCGTATGAAACCTGCATTCCGGCTCTGCCCGTCACTTTTGCTGCCATGGTTCTCACCGCTCACCGCCTTCCATGGCGATGCCACCTGAACACACCCACTGTGCTCCCAAGCACACTAAATTAAGCCCATCCGGCAGCTAGCCTTTCCTGTACGAGCCCGTCGTTGCTTTCCTGCATGTCGGTCTTACCTCACCATCCCGTCCCATCCCATTCCACCCCAGGTCTGGTGCTGTACATAGTAATCTGCCACCGCAACACCGGCGACATGGACTTTGACCTTTGTCGCCTGGCTGCGTTTTCCTCGCAAATCTCGGAATCCCATCTGGCTGGCATCGTGGGACGTGCAGCAGCCACGTCAGTTTGCTTCGAATCCACTTGCCAATGCAGGAACACCGCGACGCCCACCCGCACTCCATTAATCTCGCAGCGCTAGATGGAAAATATGCGTGTCGCCACCAGAACGAGCAGACGCGCCGCACGTCGTCTGACTGGCTTTGGCCGCGCAAATCACGCCCTTCCAGACTACCGTCCCGTCCAGCTAGCCTCCAACCCTCCCACTCCAGTCCAACGGTGGAAAGACACCTGTATTCTGTGTAACACGTACACCCCGCCTCCAGCATTGGCTTCTTGTCGATGAGGAGACAAAAGAATCTTGCCGGCGGTCGGACGGTACGGAAGCAATCTACAGGCGGACATCCAAAACACGACAGTGAAGCGGACTACCTGCAGCAGCTACGTAGCACCCACAGTCAACACTATCGTCTTTCGACCTCCTCCAAGAGTTGTCGGGTCCGGCAGCGTGTGGGAAGGGGCACAGGTGCTACCTTTAACCTCTCGCTCTCTCTTGTTTCTGGCGGCCAACGCACGCTCGACCGTACAGCATCAATCCTGCTGATACCTACTATGGTTTTCACCATCTCTGCAGTCCATGGGAACTTTTTGGTCTCTCTCGTCCAATGCTCCCACACCCTTCGCTTCCTCGTGCCATTGACGTCAGCTCCTGTACCACTGTGGCTTCCGGACTTTCCTGGTAGAGAGTCGGATCCCACTCTGTATGTGCTAGTATTGCTGGCGGTGTAACTCCAGAAGTGTTCCCACTTCCACTTGCAGAACACGTTGCGCAAATCCAACCCAGCTACCGGGTCCATCGTCCGCTGTTGCACTGTCAAACCCAGGTGCTCGAGCTTGACAACCGCGTTCTCTGCTCTCTACGACGCAGCGCCCACCGACAACCAACGTCCATTCACAAGGCATAACTCCATCAATCGACGTTCGGATGGGCTTACCCATCTTCTCATCATGAGACGCCCATTCATGTGGCTGCGACGACGCCCTACGCGATCAAGATCGATGGCTTGCAGCCTCTGTGAGATCCTGCCATGCGATGCGATATCGGCGTTTTGTGCTCCAGTGGCCTCCTCAGCGTCGATGCTTTGACTCCGCCTCCAGAGTCAGGCTACTTTCGAGCGGCATGGCGACATCCATGGCACGTGGCAGTCAGAGTGTAAAGAGCTATCAATGCCTCATCGATAGAGTACCACGTTGCGAAAATCATCACATTGCGAAGGGCTATCACGAGCCAAAGGTGGTGGAGCGATTCCTAATCGTACGCAGGGACTGTGGACGTCCATAGACGGCCCATGTCGACGTCGACGAACGGGTGGGACTTGCGCACGGTAGGACTTCCTGCTCCTCTCCATTTCATACCCTTGTTTTCAATGTGACCTCATCAATACCCCCCTTCTTCACCTGCTCCTTCCTGCTAGACCCTCCTACTCCCCGGGCAGTGACTCACCCTCCTTGCATGTCCACCACGTTTTCTGCCCACCTCGCTGCCCGAAGGAACGAGCAGACGGCTTGATTGGGTTCCGGAGACACGGGTTGAGGCTCTCGTCGCTGCCCAGTTGGTCTCCACCTGCTGCACGATTTACAGTGCATTCAGCCCAACGTAGACCCACTCTGGCGGCTATTTAGTGCTCCTACGGATCGCCTCCCCAGCATCAACACCGGGAAAAGTTTTTCTTCGCGTACTGTCGCACGCTGAAACACCATCAAACGGGAAGAGGATCGCCGTCGGGACGGCTCGCAGGTTTCTCAAAGATTCGCGTTTCGGTCTGCGAGCACCCGCGGCCGGAAGCTCGGGCTTCGTGGATGCCCAAAGGATCGGAGAAGCTCGACAAAATGCCACGGTATCCGTTGTGATCTTGCAGGGTACTTGAATTCGTGGCGGTCCTGCTTGTCATTGCGCTTTTTGAATTCTGCACAGGAAGGCTGGGGTGAAGCTTTCCACTGTGCGTCTTGGCATCGCCGAGCAGGCTAACAGTGGACCACCATAATTGGTCGGCTTAGCGTACCCTATGCGAACGATGGACATCACCTGTGCTAGCTTCAGAGGTAGGGTTGTGTGCGAGTGAGAACTCATCTGTGGTGGTGATGGCGGGGTAAGGCTGCTCAAAACTGGGATCGAGGTATCGTTGTTATCGACCGATGCTACGCATCTCATGAGACTACGGAGACTTTTTCGACGCCCATGTGACCATTGCCTCCCATCCTCCCATCCTCCAATCCCATGTTTACGCTGTTCTTTCCGTCGGGTCGCAATTTGCCCTGGGTGTTTTGGGGTGGCACATCACTTTGGTGTTATACTCTCCACTGGCACGTCAATACGAAAAAACTACCTATTATATGAATTTTAGGAGAACCACTGTTTCTTGCTTGCGGACCATGGCGGCTGGACTTCCCATGTGATTCAAAGTACTGCCGCCGTGTTAATGTAGTGTTGTGCTGGTCTATCCCACAATCACTGGACACACACACACATACTCTCTCTCTCTCTCTCTCTGACCAGACGACGTGGTACTGTCTTTTGAGCGACTCAAAACTAAAGGAACTCAAAGTCACACCAGAGCCGATGCATCTTCTTTTCCTTCAACCTCCATCGCACTTACCCTCACCCTCGCATTCGTCAAATACGCCTCCGCCTTCGAGCGCAACATCCTCCAAATTCCACCCATCGAGTGTTTCTTCTCCCCTGGCGCGCCCGATTCTAATACTTAAACTTGACAACTATGAAGTAGCTACCCTTTACAACGTTGGATTGACATGATTTGTCAGTAGAGTTTTGCTAGAGTACTACTGATTCATGTCTCCCCTTGCGAGCTTCCTATCTTCAACTATCTCGGATAGTTAAAAATGTTCAGATTTTGCATATTTCTAATACTATT
>JAGQEM010000119.1:35446-90219 GCA_019202945.1 Corynespora olivacea
CAAATTGTGGGCTTTGAAGTATTTTCTTATCGTCTGAACTTTATGGAATCCAATTTTTTTTAAAAAAAATTCAATTGAAAAGGTAATGTAATCGAGAAAAAGAAGTTGGTGTTGACCTGTACAGGGCGGTACTAGGCGCGTTGGGCAGTCAGCTCAAGTACGTATGTAGCGTCATGTGATGGGTTTGACTAGGCTACGCATCGACATATTTTGTACGAGGGAAATCCCAACTGCTATATACAGAAGCATTAATCCGGCGCTACGCACTTGAGCGGGGAAACGGCATAACTATTGGATGTGGTCAAGGCGGATGGTCTGCGCGCCTGGCCTGGGCGTTGCGGTAGTTCTTGGAGATACGAAGCTCAAATATCTATAGAAAAATACCGTATAAACGTTGCTACTATCTAAATATTTGCTACTTAGTATCGCCCGTTGATTTACCTTTTATGGGTAGATGATGTATAAATAAAAACGCTTGATATAACTGAGAACGCCCCGGCCAGGCGCGCAGACCACATGCTTATGTCTCATACCATACCTTTGTAGTCCAGCCTCTTACGAACACCGACGGGATATACCAGGATGAGGCAAGGATGAATACTGGGGCTTATGCTATGAATTGGATGTATCTATTCTACATGTTGATTAGAGTAAAAGATCATTGCGTTCAGCTGATTTGTTTCAGATTTAGCCAACTAACCGACGCATGGCATGAGGTTGTAGAATTACCCTTTAGTGGCCCTCAAGAAAGGGTACTGAGATCCTTTGCAGGAGTAAAACAGAGGCATTTAAATACCAAATGAGGGTAAAGCAGTAAGACGGCGCCACTGTGTAAGCTACGGGGGTGAGTATACAGAGCGAAAGTTCAAGGCAGGGGGAAGCGACAGCGCTAAGCTAAGGCAGGATAGGATAAGCTTAATAATCCAATATCCTTACGTACCCCAACACCAACACCATCTCCGAAGTGAAGACCGTATTGACGCTCTGGTCAATGCCTGATACTTTCGCTATGCTCCACTGTAAGCTTCTCGAACGATATAAAACCTGCCACCTTTGTCACCAGCTGGGCTTTCCTACGCCTCAACCGACTCCTCAATCGACTCCTCCACCGACTTCCCAATTAAACACATGAAGATCGCATCTATTTTCTCTGCTTTTTTTGTATCAGCTGCGATGTCCGATTACACTTCAACACGCGAAGACTTCCAGCGCGCCATCTCATGGTGTCTTAGTGGCAAGCCCGAAGACAGCATACAATTCGTCGAAGCAACGTGTGTATCAAACTTCACCTACATCTTGAATGGTGAAAATCTGGATTATAACCAGTATGTCCAACACGTTGCGGATTCGCGAACGACGAGTCAGAACTGGTACCCAAAAGTGTAAGCTCATACCTCGGTCCTTATACACTCGTAGAGCCAAAGTCTACTGGTTTCCCCCCAAAAGCTAACGGATGCATGGCGTTTTAGGGAAGAGTTTCTCAGAGACGGCAAACAACTCGCTTCGCGCGTGACCGGCACAGTCAAGATTGCGGACACGGTGACGGAATTTGAGAGCTTCATGTTTGCGCAAATTGATCCGGCGACCGGCAAGATGACTTCCTTGACTGAGAGGGCTATATTCGGATGATCTTACGATGGTGTTAACTAAAAAACGAGGACGTGGAGATGGCGGGAACCCTATTATTTGAAGCTTTCTCTAGAAGCACCTTGGACATGTCGCGGAGTAGGTGGCCAATAGCGTCAAAGCGATAATCATCGTTTAATTACAATAATTAATCTTCCTAATATCTATTTCGACATCGTGACAGCTCTATGGTCCAGGCAAATGGGAATCTTTAGAGCAGGCCGCAAAGCTTTGCTCAATGTTCATGCTGCGGATGTTGATCGGATGAATGATGATCCCTGACTGGACCTTGTTTCGTCGGGGTCTATGGCCTGCGATGCCATCTTTTCGCTCAAACGAAATTCAGGCGGTTGTTGTAACGTGGCCTCTACTTGTAAGTTCTGGAGGTGAAGATATGAGGATTGAGTAACGGCGAATCTTGAAAATAGTGATCGCGCGAGACTATGAGGGTAATAGCGGCTAAGGTTTGAGAGCAACGAGAAGAGGGATACGCTGAAACTGTGAATGGTGTTTGTCAAATTCTGCATTAGTATAGAAAACGTGTAGACTAAAAGCAGCACGTAGTTACACTTGCAATTGCGCTTACACTAAAGAACAACATCATAAGCTATCAGTGTTACAAAAAGCGTATTTCTACTATGCACGAGAAGAAGCAGGCAGTAAAACATTTCGCTCGAAGTGTTGCATGAAGACCTTGTCCAGGGCTTGTGAACGGCTGGGGCATTATTAGAGCTGCGTTTCAAGAGCAGCAAGGATCTTCTTTAGGTGCACTGGGTCGTCTAGACAAGGTTACTGCTATTCTGAATGTTCAAATAGGGGTGGTCATCGAAATCATGAAGTGACGTGATATGGATCTATGGATCTGGCCATTGCATCTGGTAGCTGTGCAATCCTACTGAGTCGGGAAGTTGATTTTATGAACCTTTCACTTCCAATCCCCTACCCGTGTTCTATTGATGAGATTCGCCTCTGTCTAGTTACCCCTGGTACAGCACTGGAATCCTGCATCACCGCGACGGAGAACCCGTTTTGGAAAGTCGAATTCTACTCGGAAGGCGCTAGCAGGGGGCTGATATATAGGTGGCCTAAGGCTCGTGCTTGTCATGTGTCATAAAGGTGGAAAGTGGAGTAAAGAAAGATGGCCTCAGGTACGCAATTGAGCAAATTTCGGAAAATGACACATAAGACTGAGCTTCCGAAACGGGAATAGTCACTGACACCACTCCAACCCCGTCCGACCCATTTCCGCCAACTCCCCAACAACCTTACTCGCACTAAACAAACAATCATGTACCCGATCCCTTCGTAACAATTACCCGCCACCCTGACCCTTCCCTCGTACCTCCCCAAAACACCATGTACCTCCCCCAACATCCCATAATGACCAATATGATACTGAGGAATAGCCTCTCTCTCCAATGTCGCTACAACCGCCACCAGTTCTTTCGTAATGGCCAGCTGCCTCTTCAATGGCGTTTTCGCTATGGCTATGCCGTCTTCTGTGCTTGGTAGAAAACGACGACTAGCCCAGAAGTGACCACCGAGCATGACGCTGATCTTTGTGCCGGCGATGACGTTCTTAGATCCTTCTGGAGATCCAATTCTCGGATCTGGAGTCTAGTAAGCGGAGGTCAGTGCGTGTGAGAGCCAACTATACCAGATCGGACATTACTATGGCACGAGGTGCATTGGCTCGTAATGTCCCGGGCCTAACTGACAGAGTGCAGTCGTTCCATTCTTAAATTAAGTGACGCGAGAGTCGATCACTCCGCCTTATCATTTCGTGGATTAAATAGTGTGATTTAAGCGCGGGGGATATCCTTTCGCAGAATAATATGCGGCGGCCAGGCCAGTGATACCAACTCTGATGGCGGCAGTGCGTTTCGGTTCCTCGTTATTGGATCGAGATACATACAATTTATCGGCTCAAAGGGTCGAGGGGTGGTATATGGGGCGACCAGAAGAAATTTGTCTAGTCCGAGAGAAGGTTTGTCGAGCCCACTAGTGCCGAACGCTGGATGTCATATTATCCAATTGAATGAACAATAGAGGGATATATGTTCGAGTATGTGGGGGATCATACAAAGACATAGTTCGGGAACAGTGAATGGATGTCGACGGGTAGAACCTGTACTACACTATGGCTTGTGAGGGGGGGCATGAATCCGGTATAATTGAGAAGTTCATACTAAGGCGGACCAAGGTTTTTGATAAGTACAAAGTCTTATGCGAGGTGCACCTACTTGTTGGTCCCCTGCGATCATATAGGATTCAGAATTATGTGTGATCACCTGATTGAGCGGGGTGAACTTGTCCAGACAAACCCGTGCCCTGGAGCATGTAGCGCCCATATCTGTAAATCCACACGTGTTATTTCTCTCAATCACTATCCTCTTCCTCTTCCCAATATACCATGAGCCCATTCAACGCATTTCCGTGCAGATCAAAATCCGGCACTCTTCGTCGTTCTCTCCCCTCCATGAATGTCTTGCCAAGACGATTGCACTCAGAGAGCACTTCTTTCTTCTCATGCGTATTTGCAAAAACCCGATAATTATCTAATACCTCATTACCGATGTATAGCTGCGGATCCTTATCCTTCAAGAAGACAGGGAGGAGGATGTACCAGTCTACGAAGGGTGCATATACGAACGATGAAGAAGTGATGTGGGTTTCGATAGTGGCAGGAGACACGGATATCGAGAGAGTAGCTAGAAAAGAGATATCGAGAGGCGTGAAGGCGGGTTCTTGGGCGTATAGGATAATGTCCGGATTGTCGCTATGCACTTGATCCACGTCAGTTCCAACCAAATACCTACTGCGTGCATCCTTACATAATTTGACCACAGCCATAAAAAGCACAAGCTGCCACAGCGACCTATATCGATGGTCCCAGTCCAGACTAAAGCTCCCAATGCCTATGCAGGTCGCCTCTTTCACATTCCAGTCCCTCAAGCTCAGCATTTTCTCTAAATTTCTGGCACAAGATGTACCTTTCCACCTTTTCTCCATATCTTCGAAATCTTCCACTAACTTCTTAACGGTCATCCCATTCACTAGCCTCGTCGGCCTCGCATCGCGTAATTGCTCGACTTCGTTGCTTTCCTTCGCGCTGCCCGATCCCGCTACAACGGTCCAACCGTCACCAGCCTGTACCTGTTTCCTCTTTGGGCGTGCCATCTTCTGCTCTCGATCTCAATCGAGTTTCTGCAGAGTGAAAAGGGATGAAGGGGCGTTACGCGGGCTGTAGCGCCTTGCAATTCGAAGTTGTGGTCCCGACACAATGGGTGACGTCAGGATAAACTATTATCGCCGGCGTGATTCTAGAATCGAGACGTACATGGGCGCTTGTGTTAAAGCAAGGTACCAAACTTCTAGACGTGTTGCAAGTAAAGTGGCGTGGAGGACGGTGGGCGCGTAACAGGTAAGGTTTTGCTAGCGCGGTTTCGAAAACGGAAAGAACTTTCGGAATCCCGGAAAGACAAATCTTGGAAGCACCACTCTTGGTGTTGAGTCATTATTATGGACTTGTTTGTGAAGCCACGCGTAGTATCATATGGTCATGTGTTGCATACAATGCAATCTTCAAAGTCCGTTCGATGTCGATACACGCGCACCGAGTCCTCGCTTACCGCGCAGAAAGAACACTCCATTCACTGAACTCTCCACCTGTTGTCTTTGAGACGTATTCATCTCAGCCTGGTATGTTTTCATATTCAAGAGTCATCGTGACCAAGAGAGGGCCTCTACAATCTCTTTAGCAGCCCTATTCCCACTTCTAACTGCACCGTCCATGTATCCCATCCAATACTCCCCAGTTTCCGTACCCGCCCAATGAATCCCATCCACCGGCTTCGTTAAAACATCTCCAAACCTTGACAGTAGACCTGGTCTTGCGACAGCTGTTGGGCCTCCTTCAATCCAATCTTCCAGTCCCCATCTCTGCACCACGAAATCCGTCGTATTCCTCGCCTGCTCACCAAAATACCGTACGAGTTCATCCAGGACTTCATCTTGTATCTGCTTGTGGGAGAGCGTGTCGACTCGTCTCATCTCGTCGCCTTGAAAGAACCCAAGTATGGCTCCGAAAGAAGAGTCTCCAGGCGAGTTATCAAAGAGAAGGCCAGCGGAGCCCTTGTCAGTGAAGACTTGAGCGTTTAGGTTCTCAATGCTGTATCTCCAAAAGGGCGTGTCGTAAACTGCGATGGCTTTTCCCATAGATCCCATCTGCATACCCCTATTCAACTCCCTTCTTTTCTCTGGCAAGACAGGCTCGAAGATGATTTGCCTCGAACTCTCCATCATTGCTGGTGAGATGGCAATGTCGACCTTCTTTGCTCTTACACTCGCAACCTTGTAGCTGGTACCCCAGGAGATCTCGTACTCCCCTTCTCTTTTGCTCACCTTCTCCACTCCAGCGCCTAGCACGATATTCTCCCACCCAACTCTTTCTGCCAACCTTTCAACTATCAAGCCTGTCCCTCCCACGACCCTCTTCTCCTGTGCGCCGTTTCCGACACTCAGCAGTCTATCCATCGCACCCTTCATCGTCTCATTTCCTGCGCCAGCAATATAATGCAGCACATACAACAAGCTAACCTCTCTCGTCTCCACGCCCCAAAGACTTCGACTCATAATCTCCATCATGAACTTAGCATCAGCGAACCATGCCCATTTATTGAGCCACTGCTCAAAAGTTAGGCTATCGAAGTAGGAGGCCTTTGGATGAGCCCAGGGTGCTCTTGTGGAGAGTTGAGAAGCCCAAGAATCCAGGCGTAGTTGGATGAACAAAAGGTTGACGACGGAGAGGTAGGAGATTGGGGGCAGGTTTGGGATCCAAGGGTGTTTGCCATACACTCTTCTGTCACCGTTTCGCCAAAGCAAGTAATTGCCTTCGTCGTACACGTCGAAGGTCTCCAATCCCAGCTGTTCGATCAATTCCAAGATTCGATCCTGAGTAGGCCCCACGAACTCAGCGCCTACTTCGGCAATCCCGCCATTCTTCAGTTTCCTATTTTGAATTTTTCCTCCCATCCACTCTCTAGCTTCGAGAACTAGAACGCTCTTCCCTGCCTCTAGTAGTGAATGTGCAGCTGTCAGGCCAGACAATCCGCCCCCAACGATGGCGACATCGACGCTCCGTGGCGGTGTGAGGGGGCATTTTGCGGTCCATGAATTCGAGGCGCAGATGAGAGCTTGAAGACATGATATGAAGCTGACTGATGAGCAAATTTGAGACTTCATGCTCGGTGATCAGCTTTGAGGGGAACTGGAACAGCGCGACGCAGGGAAGCGCTAGATGGAAGATGACTAGTGCTGTCGTAAAAAAGGAAAGTTCGAGAAAGGAACCGGGAGTGAAATTGCGTTACCTGTATCGAGTCGCGCTTAAGCAAGCGCGTTGGAGCCGATCAGGCGTCCCAGATTGACCTGACGAAAAACTCCGAGGGGAATCCTTCAACTTGATTGAAATGCATAAGAATCGTAAAATTGATCATCAATTGGGAATGAGGATTCGGCAGAACGTCCAAATACAGTAGTAGGTAGGTGGTAAGAGAAAGAAACCCCAGCGCCGTGCCATTGTACAAAAGTGGTGCCGTGTCAGCAGAAACCTTCCCGCGATATTCCCATTCGCCATGCCAATACCACCTCCTTTCATAAAAAGTCGCACTAGAAAAAAAGATCGTGTGTAACTACGCATACGCTGTACAGTCAGAAAGCGATTGAGAGACCTGGATATCGTCATGCGCCATGCACCCGCTCCAAACTTTATTTAAAGACCGATATTATTTCATATTAAGGATTAGGGAAATTTTATAGCCACGCTGTCCAGCTTGCAATGATTAGTAGAGGCAGCACGATTGATGTCCATGCGCTTGGTGCAAAGTTAGGATTTGCAGGCGAGCTTGTCGTTGCGTACACGAGCTGGAAACCAATATTCTCCGATGGATCTGTCGAGTTGAAGCAATTTGTCTTGTTCACTTCAGGCACATCTTCTGGTTCCGCGAATGTGATATCTGCGCACTGTAGTTTTATTAGCTAAATGCCATTGCTTTATTGTATCGAGAAACGTACATTGTAGAGCGAAGCACCGTGCTGTGCGGCCTCGATGACCTGAATTGTCGCGTTGTCTCCAACCTTTGGGGTATAGCCAGTCGGCAACGGCACCTGCGGTAGGCAAAAAGTACCATTGTATTGCACGTTCGTGGGGCCAGTGATTTGGAATACGGGAAGCATGCTGTGGCTGAAGTTCAGAGGTTCGGTGCCGTAGCCCATGTTGATGTAGAAGAGAGCGAAGGAGTGACCGGGAAACCATCCGGGTTGGATGGAGATGGCGCCACCTTTCAGAGGCCACTTTGTGCGGTTGGTGGAGGTGGGCATGCCGCCGCCTGTCAACATGATCAGTACATGTTATCCTCTTTGCAGGTCCATCTTCCAGTCGTCGTTTCTAAATCTAGATTTCCAAAGCCATGCGAAGGAAAGGAACATACATGGATACATCCACTGCATTCCATACGGGAATCCATACGTCCCATTTTCCCAGTTGATCCCCAAACTCCCTGGCTTGATTGATTCATCGGTTGGCGACGTGGTCCCATTGGTGTGGATGTTGTCTCCTCTCCAGCCTGGATAGACGATGACGGTATGCGCGGCGGTGAAAGAAGTCAGGTAGGCGACGAAACATAGGAGTGATGTGAAACGAAACATGGCGACAGCGTATGCGTGTGGGTATGCGTATGCGATGCGTGATGCGGCGGTTCTAATGCCGGCCCAGTCTTGGAGAAGCACAGTCGCGATGTTCCAAGCTCGTTCGTCCAATAAAGAACTCGTGCCAGCGGTGCGATGTGCGATGTGCGATGTTGAAGGCTACACAGTACAATCCGCGACAGCTGAAGGACTGGAGAGCAATAGGGAACATCCGCGGGTGGCGGGGGGCACCATCAGCACTTAAACTCTCGCCCCATCGCACAAAACCCAAAGCCGTCCAGATCCCCAGCACCAGCATAATCCAAGCCCCCCAAACCAACGCTTTTCTGCTTCGGTAATCAGGGCTGGTCAGCTTTTTGCGAATGCCTGGTCGCAATGCACATTTGGCCCTAGTACTTCTCACACACCGTCCAATCGAAGACGGGGCCGCTTATTGAAGGGACAGGGGTCGCGGGCCAACGAGCAGATGAGGTGCATGGGTTGTTTGTGCGGGAGGGGACGTCTAGCACGATGGTGCGGGCGTTGGGTGGTACCGAAGTGTGATGCTGTGTGCAGTGTTATTTTAAGCGCCCAGATCAGATGGCTGCGCATGCACGCGGAAGCCGTTGTTGTCGACGGTGGGGTTGTTCAGGATGAGGGTCAGGGGAGATTCTCGCGGGCTTGAAGAGATAGCCGCCGTGGTGATGTGATGAAAGCGTGATGTTGTCGCAACTAGGCATCTCAAATGAAGCACATCGCTGAAGCCATACCCGACCCTAAATCAAGATGCTCAGTGGTCCTATCTACCGTGATCCGGCATCTCACAGTTGATTCTTCATCCTGACCAATTATCCAATTTGCACGATATTCGAGGTATGGATGTAATTAAAAACTCAAACTGAAGTTCTTTTGAAGTGTGACCGAGCCTGTTGAATGCTACCGCGGGGCCCTCTGGTGTGTTGGCGTTTAATGTAGGGCTGAGAGTGGGTTGGTAAGAAACTGAGCAGGGGTTATAACTTGCTCAACATGCTCCATCGTAGCATGAAAAATGTTCTCTAGGACATCGCAGTATTTGCGTAGAGCAGGGCTGCGTTTAGTTGGGGTAAGAGAGTCAACAAACATGCTCAGATTTTATTACTTTAGACAGAGCCCGAAATCCAGAATCTTATAGAGGACCTAGCTCGTGTTCTAAATTATTAGAGGTTCTTTGGATGATCTTGATAAGCTTATCACATAGTAGTGTCAGTTACAATAACTGAGTTGATTATGGCAAGGTATAGCCCAGGCTCCGCTTCATCCGCAATGCTTTGAACAATTGACACACTCCCCACAGCTTCCATACATATCCACAGGAGAGGGTCAGACGGTGGTAGCATCAGCAAGAATGGCTCAATGACAAGGCGCACTGGATTCTATGCATAGAGCTGTATGAACTTTCGATCTGCGGTACTGCAAGGGGAAATCGCTCCCTCTAAGTGACATAGCCGATCATATCGAGGGAACTGAGCGCTGTAGGAACATCATTGTGTTAAAAAGTGGTGCTTACTGGTATATGTTCTGGATAATATCCAGATACAATATCCTTTGTGCACGTTTCAACACATGGTCAGCTCGATGTGGCTCACTACAAGTTCGAGGATTGATGCAACTCAAATCAATCATCGCTATATAGATACAGGGGGCTAACAAACGCTGTGAAGCACTCTTTCCCACGTTGTTTGCATGTTGGTGAGGTCGTAGGACGAACTACTGCTCGGGGCAAAGTGATCAACAATGCTGAAAGCTCGCTTGAGACATCAGCATATGTTTGACTCGGTAATATACACTGTCCAGATGAGAGAATAGTGTAACTCTTGGGTTGGCATTTCGAGGCTGCGATAGTAGCGTTCTTGGTGGAGATTGGCTTTGATGGCGGGACCAATTAAATACCGGATTTTAGATTGACATCATCCAAAGAACAATCTCTACGTCCTGCACTAGATCGCGGCCGAGTGAGCCACGGATTCTGGACGCTACCGCGGCCAACCCATCAGGCTATAATGATGCAGACGTTCCAGTAAGCTTCATCATAGAAGGACCGATACCGTATGCCATGTGAAGCCGACTGGCGTCCATGTCTAGCGACCAAAAAGGACCGATTCGCTGGTGTAGATGTTGACGTCGTAGGAGGAGCCGCGTATAGTCACAGAAGGAAAGATGCCGATAGAGAATTTCGAGGTATGTTGTCAGTATCTCTTCCCCTAAAGACTCGTCAGGTCAGGCTGCGATAGTGGAGAAGGTAAAGCTGTTTCCGAGTGTGGCTGTGGTGGCTCAGCTTGAATCGAAAATGCAAAATCTCCGAGGGCGTCGAACCCAGCGGGCTTTTCTCCCCGATTTTGCGGTTAGTCGGGTTAGAAAACTTTTTCAGAAGCTCTTCTTTTTGAGAGTCTCCGTATAGCGGCAGTGGATTCTCGATGACAGGATGTGTTAGCCACTCGTCAATTCTCGCATGATGGAAAACCGATGCATCGTTGCTTTCGACGATGACAGCGGAGATGGGCTTTAGTAATATTTGTGCGTTTTGACACTCAACCAGCCTCGAGGCCGTGAGATGACATTCCTGAGATGGTCAAGCTTGCAATTGGATCTTTATATTACAAACAGTCGAAGATCGGGATATCATCAATGACATATATGCGTTACATTACCCCAGACTTGGCGATCCATGATGATGCAGTGGGACCTAAAATGAAGTGCTCACATGATGGGTCGAGTGAGGAGGAAGAAGGGTGGTTGTACATGAACAAAGATGGATTATATGGAGAGATTTTGCAGACAATGAAGGCCGTTAGTAGTTTTTATTGCCTCATTCATTGACTATGAGAAAGAAGACACATCCAGGTCGAGCCTCTTGGATCTAGCCATTCAGTCGGTGACAACCTAGGGAAGCGACACCGAGACTCAAAGCTGACGTTCCCTCATTGATATTGTGACCACGAAAGCTACAACAACCAACGACAGTGACAATACATTCGGATTGACCAATGGCTCAACACAAATTGTTGTGACAACGGTCGACGTATGCTCCGGGAGTCCTCGAACGCTTTGCACATTCGAAGTGATGCGAGCGATCAGCTACAGGAGTCGGTAAACCACCAGATAGTACTCTAGAGCGCAAAATTACCTCTAATCTATCGGGAAAGCCTTCTAGACCTGTCTCGAGTTTAAATTAAAGAGCATCGTTAACCAACGGAATCGATATGCTTGCGCCTGCCAAAGCACCCACATTCTGAGGAAGAAATCAACATGTACCCGCAATATAGATCTCGGCCCAGTTATGCTTATTAGTCTCACACTCAGGATAATCCAAAAAGCATTGCCTATGGCCACTGGTACGATGTGTGTGCTGAAAAACGAGATAGACTCCCTCTGCACTGAAAGTAGATCGGAATCGCATATAATAGCCACTGGCGAGTTCGACTGCAACAGGGGACATGGTAATTTATACCAAAATACGTTTCAGCTTGAAAAGCAATGATCACGTATGATGTCAATGCGTCTCTTCTGGATACGAGGTCCAGAAGGAGAATTGAATCTTTGGCATGGCACTTCTTGACCTTAATAAACACTCTTATAGGTGTGAAAAAACTGGCATATAGACAGATGACTATTGAAACTGCACCGACCTTCGCCACGACATCTGGAGATAACAGCCCGGTCAATATGGTGCCAACTAGGGTGAAAGCCTCAGTGAAGTTGATCCTCGATAGATTTAATGTCTTTTCGGACTTGTCATTCACGCCAATACCAAATCCACGCCTATGAAGATTCTAAATAGATACAGCGAGTCCCAGTATGGCTAACGATATGTGTTCAAAGGCCCGGGGTCATGGTCTTCATTCATTGTGTCTGTTTTACAGTGTTGTTATGATATAGTACGTTGAGGGTGAAAACATGGATTAGGAAACTGCTGAAGAGCTATCTACAAGGGGGACCGCGAGCAATATCTGTTCTATGCACGGTCCAGTATTTGGTGACGAAACCAAACAAATAACGACAAGCAAACGAATCTATCTCGTGAGTTTTTCTTATCGAGGTACATGTGACAGTTAGTCTGTGACAGGCATGCAGAACAAGGCAACGCCAAAGGATGACTACTGGTAGCTGAACAATAAAGCACCCTTTGGAAGAGTTAGATATATATCGGACTATTAGATCACTAGAATGGGCTTGCTCACCATACCCAGCCGACACTACCGGCCAGCCATCCACTGATCGGGACACCGATGAATCTTGCAATTATGACGGTCAAATTGTTAAACGCTCGATAGAATGTCACTTTTCAGAGTGGAACGAGATCCTTTCGTATTAACGTAATCGGAATTCAAGTTTAACAACTTATAAGCAACGATAATGGACACCCACACTATCTTCCCTGGGCTACCGACGCCACTCACTGCGAGAACAAGTAATTCCTGCCAGTACATCTGACAAGAGCTTCTAAAATAAGGAAGCGAGCATCATACTATGACTCTATGTGGCATGCAGACCTACACGAGCAGACAATTGAAGCCAAAGACCATCTGACCAAAAACAAGACAAGACTCAGTCCTAAAGATGTTGTTTAGTTTGATACACTTACCAGGTCTCCTCAGTAGAGTCAATTTCTAATCCGATGATACAATACCAACGGCTGACTCGTCGACTGAGCCAGTGTATATGTTGTCAAGAGCCATGCTGCAGAGAAAAAAGCGTTGAAGTCTGAAGCAATCTGCTGATTTGTCGCAATCACAACAGAAGAGCCAGCCTTCCACAGGAACACTCTAGCTAAAAGTACTAGAAAGATGGGTCATATTGCAATTGGCAGCACTGCTTCATCGTCCTTGGATGGTGATCTGCGTGCTTCTACTCATAGTGAGCCTCGATGTTGTATTTCCGGAACAGATCCTCACCTGCGTTTACACATAGCGGCAGCAAAGGAGCGATTTCATCTGCCTCGATCTGAACGATATCCTTCGGCGGTGCCATGATTGCTCTCCAACTCCGCAATTCAGTACTTTGTAACGAAGTCACGAAATGGAAGACAATCGGAACTAGAGACTGCAAGTTAGACGAACAGCACTTTTAGTCTACAGTATAGGCTTATGGGGATGTGGCGTCGGTCATCAAAGACACATGGTGGCTATCCGAAAATTGTCAAAGAGGGAATCAACGATGATAATCTCCTCCTCTAGATGCAAGAGGCTGGCCAGAACACATACTGCGCCGGCAAGCCTTTGAACTTCTATACTGTCGGCAACCACAATGCACGGATTGTAAGAGGATCCAACGGCTCTGATCTCTTTCTCGACCCGTACGCGTACTGATACTAGAAGGCAAAGTTGTCGTACAATAGCGAGGAACCGATCAGCTCGACTCTATTATCAATCGCCGGCATCATAATGCAGCTCGATGGTATTGCCATCCCGCTCGGATCCTCAGATATTGACTCGGACAGGCATGAACATGCCTCGGTCGAATACTGGGGTGCCGGTATCTCTAAAGCCTGTATATAACTCGTGAGTGCAACCTGTTACCAACACGTGGCTCCAAGACAATACGCACTTGGGGTCTAAAACAACGTGGACTGTCACCCCTCTCCATGAGCTTCGTTGAATTTGAACCCCTAAGTTTAGTCTATGGCTTCTGAACCGACAAAGATCGGGGTCGAAGAATTCGGTTTGGTTGGTGCATCATACAGATTCGTACAGACTGTATCCTTCCAATACGTCTCGATGCGGTCCTCATGGTACTCAAGGCCTGAAAGGATGAGGTTTGCACGCAGCCGTGGCAAACTCTACACCCCGACAGTGAAGCAAAGATACCGAAGCAGACATTGGATCTGAAGTGCGATGTTTTCTATGCTCAACAGCCGACAATATAGTTCCGAGTGTCCGGCGGCGTATACAGCTGAGGTCAAAAACCAAACACCAGGTGAAAGGATACCGGGAGTTGAGCTCAAAGGTTCAGAAGGGCGAGGTCCCGGATAGGAGTCGCCACTGGCAGCGTTCCACTTGAGCACGTACTCGGCGTCCATGATTGTCTCGCATCGGCGAGGCCCTTCAAATTTCAGTGCGGCGTTGTAATTGCGTCCTTGTGAATTACTGTGTGGCCCCACTGTAGATGTAATAGGAGGCAACGTACTCCGTATAAACCGTTGACGGAGTCGCCGGCACGCACTCAAACCTTGCCGATTAAGGCTCCAGCGGACCGATATCAGTAGTGGGGCCGATCGGGGGGCCGATCAGCTGGTGAAGTCCGCGAGGCGGTGTGTGATTGGTTGTTCGCGCATGCAGGTATGTAGATGTAATCTATATTTGGGGGTAGTATGCAGGAACGAGCGACGTAACGCAACTTCCAATTCGTACGGTAAAGATCGTTGGCATTTTTCCTAATTTGAGCGAAGGGTCCTCTTTGATGGAGCTATGTAGGCTTTCTATTGGATATGTGCCAAGGAATTGTACCCTGGGATTTGTTTGTTAGCAGCTGATATACGGTCCGATTAGTGGCTGTCATATGTCAAAATCGATGAATTGGGATCTTAGCTTCACGCTTTCAATTTGATCGGAAGAGAGGCTGCTGTCCAACAGCGGGGAGACGTTCCCATCTGAATGCACGATAGTCCATTGTTGTACAAACAGGTATTGATACATTCCGCCGCCGCCGCCGCCGCCGAGATACTGGCCTTCTTCACACCGTGGCCGTGCTCGGATCCTACCGCCTCGCGGCCTTGATCCTACGGCTTCAACTTCACCAAGACTTTGTCGTGAGTTTCTTGTTCAAGTTAGCGATCATCATAAGACAATGGGTAACTATCTCCACAATGTTGAAAGGAATAGTGAGGTGTTCACTCACCTCCGCCTAGATCAGCAAGCAACTTCCCTTTTTCGGATATCAAGCTCGCATCTGTAGCACAGCCAAGAATTAGTATTCATACCGCTCGGCCCTTTGCTCCACTCCGCTCCGCCTTGATACTATCCACCATGCAGAAAGTAGAAGGTACCTACTTGCAAATTTGATCAGATACTTGTTGCCCTCTTCATGTGCAGTCACTGGTTTCGCCGCCTTATCGTTGCCCTCAACGTCGGCCTTGAACCATAGTACCGGCTTAGGGAGGAAGCTCCGGTCCTCCACAATGCCGCGGCTGAGATAGAAATCGCCGGATTGGAGACGGCCGTCTTTGAGTGTGAAGACTGCGGGCTCGGTGCCGGTTTGCGCTTGAGCGCGGTCTGACGTCGCAGGGGCGATGGGAGAACCATCCACTTCGATGGTGAAGGAGGTGCTGAGGCTGTCCATGATTCTCGAATCTCGCTGCTCCAGTGAATCTTGTTGCGGTCCTTGCAGCTGCACTGGCACACTATACCGATACCGAATACCTATGTCTTCGTGAAAGGAGGTCGCTGTCGTCCGGACAAGCACAAAGCATGAAACCTTTCAGTACAGAGATTACCACTATACATATGCCAAGCAGAATGACGCGTAGCGCTCAGCAGCATGATTCGCTCATACGGGCGGTTCCGGCTCCGCTTCAGGTAAAGCTTCAAGGCAATGCAGCTGATACGTGCACTCTGTATATTGCAACCAAGAGATATAGCCATCGTATGTCGACTGGTAACTAGAATAACAGGCTTGTTTGTAAATTGCAAGTGCAGGGTCGCTGGCGCTCCTGTTTGGCTTGGAGCGCTTAGCTAGGCCAGCAGTTTACGCTTGGTATTAGGAGAATACTGTGATCGACGAGGATCTGCATGGTTGGCAATCCTTATGGCAGGTCCAAAGCGCATCTAAGCTGTCACGACATGTAGACCCCACCTCGGACGCACCACGTGAAGCTGTAGTGACCATCTTATCAACACCCTAGTAAGACTATGGGTGTCCAATTAGAGCGCGTCCGGGTATTATGGATCGTATGGTACAGACAGGGGACAGGGGACAAGGCTGGGCGAGAGGCTTGGAGATGATCTTCTATTTGCTTGTTCGGTTTTTGGCCGATGCGTGCCTGGTGGTGTAGAGATCATGAATAGGTCTTCTCCGAGAGTGGGACGATTGGCCTTGTTTGAAGCAAAAAGACCAAAGCCACTGGGGCGATGTTTCGGCAAAACAACCTATGAAACTCACAGCAGCACATCTAGATCGATTTCTCTTTTCGAGAGCGGAGCCACTTACTGGTCTGTTTGGAGTCGAAAAGAACCAAGAAAGTTGGGGGTAGCTGAGACATCGAAGATAAGCCGCCCGACAGGTTGTTTCAACTTCCTTTTTGGCAACCTGCAGCGAAGTGACAGTCGAGCAAAGACCCAGCGAATGGAAACACATCCATGTCCCAAATGCCCTCATCCGCTTGCGCTCCATTGATGGTCTCGGGTGTTCTGCATTGGGAAGGCCATTTGCCAGCGCTGGCTTGGCTGTTTACAATCCTATCGGGCAGGACATGATGGGAAGGTTGCAAAGGGATGAAGCTCTGGTCTCTACAGCAGAGTGCCTGATCAACTATAAGTATGGGGGGATAGACTCGAATATTGGAATCATCAGGTCAACACCATCTCTTCAGATCAATCATACCTGCCACCCTCACCTCCTCGCCAGCCTTCACGAGCACTTTCACGATGGGTCTTCAGTCGCTTTTCGTCACCCTCGCGGTCCCCGCAGCCACTCTCGCTGCCGCCCTCCCTCAATTCTCCCCCACGATTGTTGGCGGTGTTGCTGCTTCGGCCGGTGACTTTCCCTTCATCGTCTCTCTTCAGAAGAGCGGCTCCCACTTCTGCGGTGGCTCTCTCCTGAACGCCAACACTGTGCTCACGGCTGGTCACTGTGGTGTCGGCCAGACGGCCTCGTCCATCTCGGTGCGCGCTGGATCTCTCGACAGGTCCACGGGCGGAACTCTCGTCAAGGTCTCCTCCATCACCGTCCACCCGAGCTTCTCGAGCTCCACCCTCGACTCCGACGTCGCCATCTTCAAGCTCGCCACTGCCATCCCCACGAGCTCGACCATCGGCTACGCCACCCTCCCCGCCGCTAACAGCGACCCGGCTACCGGTGCCGTCCACACCGTTGCTGGCTGGTAAGTTTAGATCCACCTTCCCCCCCTCCCTCCCCCCCCCCAGATATGACATAAGCTAACCCGCCAACCAGGGGAACTACCTCCTCCGGTGGATCTACCCTCCCTACTGCTCTCCGCAAGGTTGATGTTCCCATCATCTCGCGCACCGAGTGCCGTGCCGACTACGGCACCTCGGCCGTCACCAACACCATGTTCTGCGCTGGTTTCGCCGCCGGTGGCAAGGACTCGTGCCAGGGCGACTCCGGCGGTCCCATTGTCGACTCCAGCAAGGTTCTCGTCGGCACCGTTTCCTGGGGTGAGGGCTGCGCCGCTGCCAACGCTCCTGGTGTCTACGCTCGCGTTTCCACCCTTCTTTCTTTCATCAACAGCAACTCATAAGTTTGCATGGCATGTTCTCGATGGCCGAAGGAGGTGGAAGTGGTGGTCAGGTATCCGATTGATCTCCAGAGGTCGTGATGATGAGTAATGTTGTAAACGATCTGAGTAACGATCTCAGTAAACAATGAGAATGATTGAGTTGATGCACGTTCCTTGCTCATGTCCGCTTCCCCATCCACATGTCTGCCGCAGTCGTTGATCGAGTATTAACCTGGACCTCACCCTTCAAACATCTCGAGCTTCTCAGTCCCATCGGTCGCTCGCCAGGACGCACAACCACAACTACGTCTGTGATTGCATGCCCACCAGTTAAGCAAATGATGGACCATATCTTTCCATGGTTAGGAATAGGCATCGCAAGCGAGAAGAAATTGCGGTAAGAAGTCAAGGTCAATCAAGCTGGAAAAAAGTGGATATCAGATGACATTCCAACCAGTGCCTCCTATCGTAAACTACCACCTTCAACCGCAACATTCTGTATAGGAATTCCAAAGCTCCTCAGCCGGTTCGTGGTTGCCTCCAAAAGATCCGTCTGATGCTGTAACATGAGCTGCACCTGCTCATTCTCCAGTTTCCTGGAGTGTGAGGGCACGTTCATTCTACTGCGCAGCATCTGTTCCCTCTCTTCATCACCATTTGTATTTGCCTGCGCCACTTGAGCCACCTCTTTGGTCAGCTCTGCCTTCCTCTCCTTGATCTTCTCAAGCCGTTGCCATGCAGGTACCTCACTACCATCGACATCGTCGGTGAGATTCTGACTGGTACGGTCTATACTGCTCTCCATGGTTTGCAGTTCGGAGGTGAAGGCGACCTCTTTCTCGCCGATTTCGGTCGTGTTGATATTGGCGGCTTTCTTACGGATGGCATGGTAGCGTGCGTTGAGTTCTTCTTGTCTGGCTTTCACCTTCTCCAGACGCGATTCGATCTGAGCGTTGTTGGATGAGTCGATGAAACTGTCGGTGCTCTCATCGTTGCCGGTCACAGCATCGATCTTGGGTGCGAGCTGAGCAGCGCGCCATATCTGGTCCCGATACTCGTCCTGCAAGCGTTGGCAACGGTTGAACAGGTCGGAAACCGCGTGCTGAAGTTTGTCCGTATGCGCGGCGAGAACACGATGTGCGTTCATGAAGAGGGCAAGGTTGGCCGGTGATAACCTGATCTCTTCCTTCAAGGATGCCTTCTGCCGACCAGGGATGTCCAGGGAGGCGAAGAGATCAAACCGATCCCACAACTCTTTTGGCAGATTCCACGGTTGGCGAGCTTCGGTAGGGAACGTGATTTCCTCGCGCTGCTGCAGCTCCTCTTCCTCTGGCAGCCCGTCGTCCTCAGGAGCATCGAGAAGTACAGCTTGAGGCTCGTTGTCCACCGTGGTCAACAGCAGGTATCCGACGTTTCCGTCTTCGACAACCACGCAGGATGTGATCTCTTTGCCTGCGGTACCCTGTTGGCGATGGAGACATTTCTCGACCTTGGTTACCTCCCCATGCAGGAAATTCTTGACCCGGAATTTGGCACCCTCCTGCTGATTTTGGGACAATTCGGTTTCCACACCGCGGATCCACGACTCCATCGAAACGTAAAACACTCCACTGCTGTGGGTGACGAAGAACGAGAAGTCGGTATGCACGTCTTGGGTAATGCTTTGTTTGTTGGATGAGACGCCATCGGTGGCCAGTGTGATGGTTTCGGCGAGAACGAGGCCGTGTTCGCTCGCTTCTGGGTCGCAATCATCCTGAGGGTGTCAGTTTTGGGTTCTCGGCATGGAGAGCCTGGAATGTACCTCTGCCAGCGGAAGCCACCTTCCCGCAATCCCAAGCACGTCGAAGCAAACGTGAACCTGACATGTGTCGGTCAAGAGACAGACCACTGCAGCAGGCAGGCCCTCTGCAATCTCATCGTCTTCATCCCCGTCGGAGAAGGTCTTCAACGAGTATACGACGATGTCGCTCAGCTCAAAGTCGTCCACCTCGGGCGTGATTGCGAAAGGTCCTTGGAGTGCGGGCACGGCGGGGACACTTGCAGGGCGGGGAAACACCTTGACCGTGTCTCCGTTGGGCAACCGCTCCTCCAGAGGCTCGTGATACACGATGTCGCTCTTCCAGGACAGCTGCTTATCTGCCGTCACTTTCTCGTACTTGGAGGCGTCCTGGTCTTCCGAGACGTCGGCGTAGTAGACGTCTATCGAGGATGAGAGGGTCTGCAGGAAGGTGGATGCGCCCGGCGACTCGAGCAGCTGCCACCTGGTGGGAAGCAACGGGCACAAGGCATACACCTCGCCTGCGAGCGTCGCGATCCAGAGCGTCACCGGAGCCCACCCGTGCACGCCCTCCTGGTCGGGAAAGTCTCCAAAGCATGCGGAGGCCACCTCCAGGTCGGCCATGTCCGGGGAGAAGCCCTTTGAGGCCCCATAGCCCGATGCGCCGAGATCGACGTCGTAGTTTGGCGCGCTCGCGAGCTTCACCAGGTCGATGGAGAGGGTCGGCTCGCTGAAGGTCGACCTGTCGGCGCGGTTGATCTCCCACAGGCGCACCACGCCTTCCAGCGTGACGGTGACCAGACAGCGCCCGTGGTAGCCCAGCGGGTGCCACAGCACCGAAGCCACCGGCGAGCCTTCCAGAACGTGTGTGACGGGCCCGACCTGGAAGGTCTTCGGCTTGACGGGCTTGTCGTGGCCGGCTGCGAGGAGCGAGGGCTCGGGGAGGCAGACGACGTGGATGGTGTGCGACGTCGAGACGGCGAGGTAGTCGCCGGCGGGCGAGATGGTGAGGCGTTCAATTGGCAGCGGCATCGCGATGTTGAGCCTGCGGTAGGCGGGCGCAGCGTCCTCCTTGAGCTGTGCCAGATCCGCCCATCGCAGCTCGCGCCCGACCGCCACGAAGACTTCCGAGCCCCGCGTCGCAATGCTCCTGCGCAGTCCGGAGCCCTCGTGCTTCCTGGGGACATGGTGACCGGCGGTCGGCGCGGGCTCAAACAGGCGGTGGCCGGGGCTGGGACGGGCGAGCCAGGCGGGCGTGTAGCTGAGAACCTTTGGCATCGTGCAGCCGTTTGCCCCGCCAGCCGGGAGAGGGAGGGAGCGAGGGAGGATCTCGTTTGGGCAGAGCTGGGAGAGACAAGAGAGACAAGAGAGACAAGAGAGACAAGAGAGAGACGAAGGACAGGACCGTGAAACCCCCAGGGGCCGTGCGCCCCATCTTCTTCCTGTGCCTTCACTCCCCCGTCGCCTTTCCCACCTTCGCAGCACCCCAGCAAGCCCTGCATCTCCACAATGGCGCCCATCAGGAAGAACACGGTGGACCGCCTGGACAGGCCCAGCTCGTATGCGACCAGCAAGGTATTTGACCCAATCCACCTGCACCTGCACCCGGCCCACATCCCCACGCGCATGCTGATGCCAGTGCCTTCAGAACCGGCGGAAGAACCAGCGTCGCGATGACGAACTGCGCCGCGAGCCCACGCCCGAGCCCGAAGACAAGCTCAAGGACGCGACCACGCTCTACGTCGGCAATCTCTCCTTCTACACCACCGAGGAGCAGATCCACGAGCTGTTCAGCAAGTGCGTGCAGGCAGCGCTCCGGCCTCCCCGTCCCCGTCACGGTGCTAACCCGGGGTGCAGGTGCGGAGAGATCAAGCGACTGGTCATGGGCCTCGATCGCTTCCAGAAGACGCCGTGCGGCTTCTGCTTCGTCGAATACTACTCGCACCAGGACGCGCTCGACTGCATGAAGTACATTGGCGGCACGAAGCTGGACGAACGTGTCATCCGAACCGATCTGGACGAGGGCTTTGCCGAGGGACGGCAATACGGACGGGGGAAGTCTGGCGGCCAGGTGCGCGACGAATACCGCAACGAGTTCGACCCTGGACGGGGCGGCTTTGGCAGGGCCTACGCGGATGAGTACGACGACTGAATCCGGGGGACGGCGGGTCTGGCGGACGGGTGTATTATACCAAGCATGGCATGGGTGGAGTCTGGCGTTCATTACAAGATAGTGGGCCCCATGGGCAAGGTCTACGGGAATATCTACTGCATACTCCATGCGCCGTGCGGCGAACGTGAGACTCATGAAGCCGTGCGATCGGCGAGCTCGAACTCGTGCCTTCGCTGGACCGCCTTCAGAACCTCCTCTAACCACCATACATGTATGCGCGAATCCGCCGTGAGTTCGGGGTGGAAGCTGCAGCCGAATACGTTGCCCTGCCGTACCGCAATCATGTCCTCGGCGCCCGTGTGCTCGTGCTCCTGGTGGCTCTGAAGAGCGGGATTGTGGGCAGGCAACTCGGCCATGACTTCCACCTCTGCCCTCCATTCCTCCTTGGCAAGGTCGTCGGCCGGCGTCTTTGCGGGTGCGACGACCGTGGCATCTTGCGCTGCTTCCTCGGACTGGATGCCCTCCTTACGCCCAAGTATCCTCTCGACCACGGGCGCTCGGATGAAGACGCATCGGAAGGGATCGCTGGCATCTTTGTCGACCGTGTCGCCGAGGAAAGGGAGGTCGAGGTTTGCCTGGAAGCTCTCCACCTGCCGTCCGAAGTGGTTGCGATTCACCCGCACATCCAACCCGCCGATCAGTTCTTGCCCCCCCTTCTTCGTCCTGTTCGCGGACTCGGCGAGCAGAATAAGCCCAGCGCAAGTCCCCCACGTAGGTCTACGCAGCACTCTATGCACCCTCATCAGCATGCGCACGCGACAGTGGCAAAAAGGTGACACCGACTTGACAAAATCTCTCAACGGCTCCAACAACCCCGAGCGCGCCGCCACCAACGACATGGCCGTACTCTCCCCCCCAGGAATGATCAGCCCATCACAGGTGCCCAGTTCCTGCGCCGTTCTAACTTCGATAAACCCCCACTTGATCTCGACAGCTTTGCGCTTCTTCAATCCCTCGGCAGCGAGTCGGAGGAGCTGCACGTGCTCGCTGAAGGCGCCTTGAAGCGCTAGCACGCCCACGGTGACGTCGGGGATGGTGATTGTCATGTTTGGCCGACTTCGCGGGCTGGTGTATCCGAGTCCGATGGGGAAAAGGACTGGTTGATATAACCCTCGATGTGGACCCTGTGAACTGGCGTCCGATTTCCATACCGGTATCTGGTATCCATTCCCTGGTCTACGTCAACGCCGATCCTTGTTCCGTGCTTACCCCTCCGGTTCCCTCCAATCCCCCCCCTCTCCCACGTGAATACCCACACGCCTACATAGTACGCTTTATCACGACCATGACGAGACCGGACACGCAACCGCAGTCCCTGACTTGCTGGCTGCTGGATACACGCACATTGTGGCCCGGTGACAAGATTGCAGACTCGGTCCGTCGCTCTCCATCCCCCGGTACCCTCAGCTTACAAGCTACCAGGCCGCCGAAGCCCTCGACCTCATCTCCCCTGAAGAACGCTCGACATGTGTCCGCAAATACCACATCGCGGACGCAAAAATGAGCCTGGCCTCTGCGCTCCTCAAACGCCTCTTCGTCGCCAAAACACTGGGAGTACCGTGGCACTCGATCCGCTTTGGACGGAAACGCGACCCCAAGCACGGCAAGCCTTGTGCTTTGCTCCCTGATGGATCGAGAGCGCCCATCGAATTCAACGTCTCGCATCAAGCTGGCCTCGTTGCCCTCGTGGGCTGCAAAACCGAGGGAGGCGGAAATGACGGAAATGACGGAGGGGACATTGAAGTGGGCGTGGACATCGTCTGCGTAAACGAGCGCAACGACTACCGCGTCATCGACACGGAAGGCTTCGACGGTTGGGTCGATGTATACACGGAGATCTTCAACGACGAAGAATCCCACGACATGAAATTCAACACCGATCCCTTCCAACTGCTGGACGGCACGACGGTGACGTCCGAAATGCTCGGCCGACACGACCGATGCTGTGTCCGGGACAGGGAACTGACGGCCACCTTACCCACCGGTGAGATACGACGCTTCTCGAGCGATCTGTTGATCGATGCCAAGTTGAGGCGGTTCTACACGCACTGGTGCCACAAAGAGGCGTACATCAAGATGGACGGAGAGGCCCTGTTGGCGAAGTGGATCAGGGATCTGGAATTCAAGGGGGTGAGGGCGCCAAAGATGGGGACGGTGGCGAGGTGCAGCACGCACGGGACTTGGGGGGAGAGGGTGAGCGACACGGAGGTTTGGCTCCAAGGAAGAAAACTGGACAATGTAAGGATCGAGATCCAAGCGTTCGAAGAGAACTACATGATCAGCGTGGCTGCGAAACCGGCGGGGAAGCTGCCAGATGCGTTGACGGACTTTGTAGGCTTGGATTTGGAAACCGATGTGATGGATTTTGCCCTGTCCGCTTGAGATGGAAACATGATTCGGAGGCGCGATGATGCATGATATACCCAACAAGAGCCACAGACAGACCAGTGTTCTAGAAAGGGTGCATGTAGTTTTTTCATCTCATATCAACTTCCTCCCTCCCCTCCTCAACCATGGCCACCCACCCCCCTCCCAATCCCGCCATCTACACAGCACCCCATCGCTCCGCAAACCGATCATTCCCCGGATCCATACTCCTCTCATACTCACTGCTATCCGCCAACAACGCAGCCAACTCCTCGCCCCAAACCGCCGCAATCCACGCATAAACCAGATCGATCCCCGCCGAAATGCCCGAACTCGTCCAAATATTCCCATCCACCACCCAGCGAGCCTTGGGCACCCAATTCACCGCCGTATTCTGTTCGCGAACCTATCCAACATCGTCAGCCCAACGATGGAGGAAGGAGGGAAGTAAGTAAGGAAGTAAGTAAGGAAGTAAGTAAGAAGTAAGAGAGAGAGAGAGAGAGAAAATACCCAAGCAAAAGCCTTCTTGTTAGACGTCGCCTTCCGACCGTCGAGAATCCCCGTTTTGGCGAGGATGGCGCTGCCCGTGCAGACGGTGAGGAGGTATCTCAGCTTGGGGTAGTACGCCTCGACGAACTCGACCACGCCCTCGACGCTCTCTTCTTTCCGCGATCCGAAACCTCCCGGCAGGAGGAGAACCTCTGAGCACCATCGACACACGTATTAGCGAATCTTCCCACCTCCACACTTCCACACCCTGCTCCACTTCTTCCTCTTACCCTCCCCCGATGAAATCTCCTACTCTTCTTTCAATCCCACTCATCCCAACGATTCCTATTCACAGCAAAACAAGGGACTGGATGTAGTATGACCCACCGATATCGTCAGGCGCCGTAGCAAACGTATGCGTCGGCACAATCTTCTCCCCAAAGCTGCTCTCCTGGTCCGAATGCCCCGCATGCTGCGTCGAGACCGGCTCGAGCGTATCGGCCAGGATGGTCAGGTTGAGCGAGCGCTGTGTGGCCAGCTGATTGAGGACGTCGAGCGGGCCGCAGAGATCCAGCAGCTGGAAGCCAGGGAAGAGGATGACGCCGATGTGTTTTGGGGTCGCCATCGTGTATGTCTGTTTTGGTTGCCGGTTGGGATGGGGATGGTGTGCTGTTGGTCTACCTACGTTTGGGAGGAGAGTGTGAGGGGCATGAAGGAGGTATATTTTTTATACTGCGCGGAATTCATACCGCCTGCTTTCTTCTGCTGCTAGGCTCCATGTCGTTATTCTTTTCTCCGCACTCGGATCTAACACGCGTCGCGATACACGCCTGCCCCAAACGCACTTTGAGCTGTATATTACTAAGCAGCCTGAGGTGAGTTGGTCTATTGATTGGCTGAACAGGGGATACGTGCGGTAGTTCACGTGGCCTACTGTTGGCCTAATGTCCGCCTTGTATTGTAGAGCGGAAAGGGATGTATGTTTCACGGCCGATCCGTAAAAGGAACGTTTCCACGGCCGGGAGCTGGAGTGCGCGTTGAGACGTGGAACAAGAATGCAAACGAGAGCGAAAGAGCAGATTGAGGTGATTTGAAGAATTGGTCTGTGAGTCTCGGACATTGCATCATCAGCAAATTGCTTCGAATCTGGCATACCAATCCGAGTGCTAGAAGTATCATATATGAACATTCTCAACACGATCTCCACACTACACCGTTCATATGACACCGCTCTCATCCTGCACCGCAACAGTCGGCCAAAGCCTCGCCTTAGCAATCCTCTCCGCAGATATGAGATAGCTTTTCGGCATATCGCCCTTTTCCACCATCTCCAATTGCACCTTCTCCACATCTTTACCTTCCAGCTCGGCGAGCACCATATCCACCACCGCCTTCCCGCAAAGCGTCCCATTCGGCATGCCATGTCCTGTATAGCCTCCAGCAAGCCACAGTCCCTCTTGCTCGGGCACCTTGCCAACCCAGGGATGATTATCTCTCGAGTACCCCATTATCCCGGTCCAGATTTTCGAAGCTTTCAATTCCCCAAGGCCCTCCGTCTTGCCGTCTAGCTTTAGAATCTTGAGTAACGCGCCGCGGAGATACATCGCTGTGTCTTCGTCAATAATGCTGTCGTCGCTCACTCCGACGGTTGGTAGTGTCCCCGCTCCGCGGCCGCCGCCGAACATCAAATGACCCGCGGGGTTTGGGACGCCTGAATAGGGGCGCTGGACCAGGTAGTCATCATTGTTGGCAGCTTGGCCAAGCGCGGCGACCATACCGTGCGAGTCCGGGAGAATGGTCGAGCCCTCGGGTGGAAAGAGCGCACTCATCTCAGCTCGGACAGGGACGATAAGATCGGAGAAGTGGGGGAGGATGGCGGAGGTATAGCCGTTCGTCGCGAGGATGACGGTCGAAGAAGTGATCGTACCACGCGGCGTGTTCAGCGTGTGCTTGTTGTCTCCCGATGTGATCTCCGTCACCGGGGTCTTGGTCTGGAGATTCAACTTGCCGTCCCTGATAAGCTTTTCCAGTATAAAAGTGACCAGCTTGTACGGCCACAAACTCGCCGCGCCCTCCGACAGTGTGATGCCGAAAGCGTCTTCGCTTACACGGTGCTTCTTCAGCTCCTCCTTGTCCTTGACAACTGTGACGTGCTTGGCGATCTCGGGTGCGATCTCCTTCAAGTGTTCGATTTCCTTTTCGGCTTCCTCCAGCACTTGCTGGGTCCAGAAACTACGACAGCCAGACACAGAGCGCCATTCGCAGGGAACGGAGTGCGATTCAACGTACGATTTCACAGCGGCAACGTTTCTCAATTCGAATTCGGCGACGTCGGAGGAGCGGTCGAAGAGTAGAGGTTGGCAATGGCCGCCATTCTGTAGGTATTTGAGTAAGCATCGAGCAGCACAATTGTGAGAACTCGAGATGTGCGCTCCCACGAATATTCCGGGTGAAAGCAAGCTTCATGTCTCATTGCAGGACATCTTCTCATTTGGGACGGGGTGAGGGGACAGCATACTCGTCCGGTAGCACCCCAGCAAGCCTCCCTAGCTTCAAGCAACACGATACTCTTCCCTTTCGCCCTCTCATCCTCGGCAAGAAATCTCGCCACAGAAGTCCCGGTAATGCCGCTTCCCACAATCACAATGTCTGCCTCCTTGGGCAGCTCCTCCGTTGTCCGGTGACCGATGAGAAACTCATTAGGCTCACTGTGCCAGAAGGAATCGGTCGACGTTGGAGTCGGTAGGGAGGAGCGGGCGTGCTTCATGGCGTGAAAATATGGGTGTCAAATTCCAGTGAAGCACCGAGGAGCCGGCTGTGCTCTGTTGTGTTGTGTTGTGCTGATGTGGGAGGAGATGGAGACGAACGGTGGTGGGGTACCTAGCGGAGTACCCAAGTGGACCCCATGTTTTTATATCTCAACCTCGAAGTCCTGGAGGCCATGACGTTCGATAAGGTGGCAGCAGCATTGCGCAGGCGACTACGTATGCGGAACACGTGTCCCAGCATCAAACAAGATGGTAGAACTGAAAATTGCGTGTCGGTATCGCGTAGGACTGTGTTTGGTGCTGTTCTGAGTACCGCCGGAATAAGTTCCTGGCTAAACGGAGAAGCGAAACTCCCGCGGAACTGTTGAAGCTATGTCATTCCGGCCACGATGGAGGGGGGGGCTCGCTGTTCGGGCCATGTTCAAGGCTCAGAACATTTCTTGGTGAATAGGCAAGTTTGCGGGAAGGGAAAAAAACCATGCAGACAAAAAAGGTGCTTGTTCCGACAGTATGGGCGGCTGGTAGTCGCGAAATACGTGGATTAGTAAGGGGGCAGTGCATGGCCGCACTTCCTTCCAACGGCGCCATGTCAACCTCACTTCATTCCTCCTCTCTTCCTGGAGGATTATATGCGACCGTACAATGGTTAGGCTGAACGGCTGAGTTGCGCGATGCGAACAGACGAGCACCCGATCATCCTACCGGAAGGCAAACATCTCGGAGTAAACAGAATGCAATTTGGGTTCCAACTACCGCACTATGCTAATATACACCGACAGAAACGACAGCTCAGGCTATGCATAAATCGTGAGAGAAAGGGAAGAAAAGAGAAAGGGGAGAACCATTACTCGAACCAGCGATGTGACACAAAAACCAAATTTGCCCCTTCATCGACCCCCACCCACATATATTATCGTGCACAACAGTCGTCAGAGGCCACCGGACACTGCAACCAGTGTGATACCTTCCAGCAGCTACCTGGCCCCCATGAGAAGGTCCCAGACCACCTCACCCCGCATAAGCGAATGTTGACTACTTGCTGCGACGCTGAAAGATGTCTTTGGCCTGCTCGGTAACCGAAAAGTCATTGAAAAGCCAAGAGTTTGAATGGCGTCCACGCCACATATCGCTGCTACCCGTGCTCCGTCTCGACGGGCCTTGAAGACTGGGCCTCGTTGCTTTCGACGAGGTCGAGCCGATGGAACCTTGGCTTGGTGTCGAGGCATGCCGTGATTGCTGCGGCCGCGACGATGGGGCGTAATAGGGAAGACTTGTCGGGCTTGCATTGGAGGACGTGGGTGGGAAGTGCTCGGGTGGCATCACGAGGAGCGGGGATTTTGATCGCTTGCGGGAGGCCGCTGCTGCTCGGGATCGACTGTGCGACCGGCCACGTATCCGCGAGGTGATGGCGCCGAAGAACGACTCATCAGCCGGAGAGGTGGGTGAGCGTGAGAAGGTGGATGTTGGCGAAGACATGTTTGGGGATGCTGCACCGGATGATTGAGACTTTTGCGAGCCGCTCGTCGCTGTGCGGATTGGCGGCGGGGGCTGAAAGTGTTCGTATCGCGAGTCGTAGTGGGAAGGCATTGCTGGGTGATGGCGACCGTATGGGATGGATGGAGATGTTTGCGGGGTATCAGTGCGCAATGGGGAGCTGAAAGCAGTCTCGTAACCTCACGGGCAAGACGAAATGGAAAAGAGGCAACTGAAGATTTGAATAGACGTGCGCGGGCCAGGGCTAATAAGCAAAATGCGGCTCACAATCACAAGTCGGGCATCATCATCCATTTCTCCTCCTTATCCAGTGCAGCATCCAGTGCAGCATCCAGTCCTCCACCCGCACTGCACCGTGTCCTCGAACTGCAGAATTCCCCCATCTTGGCGCATATCTCCCCCCAAAACGGTGTCGGTGAGCTTCTCCTCCCGCAAGGTCCCCGGAAGACGCCGACAGGGCTTGCCGGCCAATCATCTGCTGAATGCTCCAGCCGGCGCGCCTAAAAGTCCCTGCAGACCCTTTACACCGCACCGCTTTCACCGACTCTGACATGCGTGCGCGGGGGGGTTGGTTGCAACGTCAACGCGCCTACCCGAAGGTGGACTGGCGCGCTTGGGTCTAGAGTGTCCACAGGGCTGGCCAAGCGCCCTATCGCGAAACTGCCAGCGAGCTGGCGCGGCTGCTGCCTTGGAAGTGAGGGTTCGTGTAGCGAGTGGAGCTGCGCTCGTGTTATTGATATGCCGTTGGAGGTCGTGTGCGCATTTGAAACAGCGGTGGTCGTGCGAGAGGAGGAGGAGACGAATGTACACAGAGGAGTCATGAGTATGCGCAAGCTCCTACATGCATACACCCGAGGCAATTCCGTGTCGAACGTACGGAAGAAAGCAACACCAGGGGACATGTACACCTGCGGCGTTCTAAAGTGTGGAGTAACGGGCGTCGCAAAGTTTGAGTGGTTTCCGGTGGTTCTCATTCATTCCATGGAAGCCCGTCAAGAACAATGACTCTTGATTTGTGCATGAAACAATGCATTACTGTGCCGCGCCACTTATGTATGTATCTATGTACAATGCAAAAAGCAAAAACTACTTCGGTTGCGTCAAGTCCAAGCCCTATAAAGATAGAGCCATGGAAACTACAAAAAAGATGTTGGAGGAATGCATCCACCGGGAGTCGAACCCGAGCCATTTGCTCGCCGATAGAAGACTATCTTGGAAGGCAAATATCCTACCGCTGGACCATGAATGCTTAGGTCCATCTTGTGGTAAACATGAAATTTTTGGCGGTAGTTCACACTATATTCGATTATTGATTATAATGTATCGAGAATGGTAAGTTACCAGGGTCAAGCATGGAGAGTCTAGTACTTCCAAAATGTAACCAGCCTCTGGCACTAGCTCGCTAGTTCTAAGCCAGGCAAAAACAGTATGAATTCTGCACCGTAAAAAGGAATGCACGGTAGCCCAGAACACGCAATACGGAGATGCACAAACTTACTCGATAGCGGCAAAATGAGGGTTTGATTACACTAATTACTATTAAGGGGACGACGATGACTATTGCCAAAGCATACATCGACATCGCTTACAACGCGAAAAAACACCAGAGGCTCTGCAGAACGACGCATCCCATCTCTCCATACCTTGCCCTCCACGTTCATGACAGCAGCAACACTCAATAATCGGGGAGACAAGCCTCGGTCCCTTTGGTGGTATTCGCAAACCCAACACTGTTGGAAATGCTGATGACGTCGTTGCCACGGAGCTGTCCAGTGTTGACGGCATACTTGATGGGCCACGATTTGGTGTACATTGCACAGTACTGTCCTTGGGGCACACCGTTCTTCTTCTCGATATACGAAACGGAGAAGTGGCAGAGCCTGGCCTCGGACCCGTCACTGGGAGGGTGGTCTTCGTTGTAGCGGTTCTGGTCGGAGCAAGCGATGGCACACCGGCGAGGGTCATAGGGTCCGGTGGCGTTGAAGAGCTTGTATCCCACATAGGTGTCCTCGCCCTCGCAGGTGTGCGGTGCGTTGATAGAGGCGTTGCCGTATGAGGTTGAGCTGTAGCCCTCGACAGGATACTGGTCGCGCTTCCTGTTATAGCGGCGATTGTACCCGTTGGATCCAGCGATGACGATGTGGAAATCGTGATTGTATTGACCGATGTTCTTGGCGTTGAACTGATTGATCGCGACACCCCAGAAGGCGCACTTGATCAAGGTCGATGAAGCCGGGTTCTTACACTTCTCGTTTGGATCCACCAGAGGCGAACGCTCAAAGTAGACGTTGAAAGCGTCACAGCCATCTGTGGCCGTACACGCGTCCGCGCAGGCGGACACGTCGTAATCATCAAGGAGTGCGTAGCCGAGAGAGTTCTGAGTTTGGGTGGAGGCCTTGAGGTTGGTGAACGACTTGGTATAGCCGCTGGGTTCGGGGGCGCTCTCGGCAGCTTCCGTGAACGCGGAGAACAAGAGAAAGTTTTCGACAGTGTCGGGTTGTGGAACTGGGCCGGAGCCTCGCGGAAGGGGGGTTCCGGAGCAGTACGGAAGTGGGGGGCTAGTAGGACCAGGCTGGGGTGGATTGGACGAGCTCTCGTTATTGAACGATCTCTGCCATGCCAGTGCTGAGGCACATGAGGTGAATGCTAAGAGCCTGAGGACAACCATCTTGTGACTGGGTAGAGAATGGAGGTGAAAGAGCGGAGAGGGAGCAGATGGAGAATCCAAGGAGGGCAAAACAGCCCTATAAAAGATGAGTCTTCAGACGCCGGGTCTTCAGCTGCTCATCCAAGGAGCGGAACGCCGGACTACCTACCCAGATGTTTTGATGGATCTATACATCATGTACGATTGTTGTGCCATGGTGAAGTCAGTTCCTCGAAAAAGGCCCCATGGTCCAGCTGGTATACTCTGGCGAGTACGTCTGTTCTCCTGACAAGGGCTGCGGTCATGACGACACGAGTGAGAGTCCAGACAACGTGACGGATGTTTGCTCAAAGACTCTTGGCCGTTGGCACAACCTGAATCTGTCAGCTAAGCGCAGTCGCCGATGCTGTGATCATTACAGTGCAGTTGCGGTCGACCAAGCCAGATACTCAAAAGGTATCCAAAAGTAGGACATGCAAGGAACGCCGAAGCATCGTCGGAAATTCGCAGGAATGACAAGCATGCCGGTGGAGAGGCAACGGTTCGGTGTATGCAGTTGATGCAAGCTTCAAGATGGCTTTCACATGCCCAGGGTCCTGCATGTCAATGGATGCGAGTCGTTCTCCCGCGAGACAGGGTGGATTCACGGGTGCCTGCCTGCAAGCCAGCTGACTCATCGCAGCCTTAGTAAGCGAACGCCGTTGCCGTGATAGCCGTTGCATCACTCCTCCATGCATCACACAGCACCTACTACATACTGCGTAGTATGCAGATACAAAACATGGAACATGCGGTGCGACGTACCACGGTGCCACCTCTGTGCCCTCTCCTTCGAGATCGCCGGTGGCTGTGCGTTTGTATGCTTTTCCTGCGGCCATGCACGTTCAAAGCCCAAGACCCCCGGACGGCTGACAGCAACCTCCACTCCACTCTGCCATCCCGACGCAGCTGACCCCCTTCACGTATCCGCAAGTCTCCCGTTGCTTGCATGTGGAATCTCCTGTCCGTTGCATGTGAAGTCTCCTGTCGACATGTACTATGTACGCAGCAAAGGCTGGCCCGCCCCGCCAGTTCAAACGCCACCTGTGCCGAATGTCCCCTCCTGCCCCCGCCATGGAGGCGCAGGCTCAGCCGCGCGAAATCGGCCAACCGTGGCGTCCAATCACACCAGTCAGCTCGAGCGGGGTGGCTGTGGCTGAGTGCGATGTTCTGATGTTCATGCTGTCATCAGCAGCTTCTTGCTCTGACGGTGCCCAAACCGCAGCTATATCGGCCGCTCCTCCTGCTCTTTGCACCCTCAAATCTTATAACAACACGCCCTCGGATACCCTCCAGCTCCCTCTCCAGCACCAGCAGGCAGACGTCCCAAGATGGGTGTAAGTCGCGCGTCACAGCCATCTGCGCGTGGTGGATGGCGGGGTATTCACGAGGCTGATTCGGCACACAGTTGGCAAGCAAGCTCGCGGCCGCTGGCCCTCCTCCAGGCGCATACCCACCGCAAGGTCAAGCACAAGGCGGCTACGTAGGTTCCCGTGTGCGCGCGCTGCAAAAATCATCCACTAACGCAGCCCGTTCAGCCTGGGCAGCAGAACTATCAGGCATATCCAGGCGCAGGCGGTGCCGGAGCTCCGGTAAGCTTTTCTTCCTTACATATCCCGTCCGCCACTCTGTTGCATCGTCACCAGACGTCACCTGGGAATTCCACGACTTCACTCCACACCACAACCGCATCCCTCCCCGCTGTGTTTGGATTGCGCCTTCTTGGCCACACCCTGCCGACCACACTCAACCGACCACATTCGACGCTCGACCATCTTGCCCGTCGTCGTCCACCATGGCAAACTACACGCCTAACCCCTACCAGAGCACTCCACAACCACCCCCGAATGCTCCCTTCTCCCCGCCATATTCACCCGCCTCGCAACAGCCACCCTATTCCCAGCCGTCATCGTCACCGTATCCTCAGCCACAATCCGGTTACAATAGGCCAGCACCGCCTCCTCCCGGTCAGCCTCTATCACCACACCCACCTCAGCCGAATCCGCCATACCCAGGACAGTCCCATTCACCATACCCTGGACAGCCTCATTCGCCGTACCCGGGACAGGCACCGCAAAGCCAGCAGCCCTATGGTCAGCAGAACCAGTGGAATCGACAACAGCCGCAGCCATACCAGCAGCAACAACCCCCGCAACAAACCCAATGGCAACAGCCTCAGCAACCCTACGGACAGCAACAGAATGCATGGGCACAGCAGCAGCCTTACGTACGCTAAGCGACCTCCCCCACATTTGGCGATGCAGAGAGCCGGGCTCGGAGCTGGTTTCGATGGACTTTTGCGCTTATGCTAACGCACCGATTCAGGGCGCTCCACCTCCCGGTCAGCCACCGCAACAGCAATATGGCGCACCCCCGTTCCAGCAACAAGGTGGTGCAGGCCGTCCACCTCCCGCTCAGGCGGGTCCTGCGGAGATCGGTGCCTTCAAGCAGCTTCTAACCGCTTGCATTCAAGAGAAGCAGCTGCAGACCTTCTATCCACCCAACTCTCCCATCATCGACCAGATTGCTCAGCGAGCTCCGGCTCTGATCAATCAGGTCATTCAACGTTGGCGCGTTGCCAAGGAGGTCGCGAACGATATTGTCAAGCTCGCCCTCTACGACATTGTTCTATACGTCGGTGCGTACTCCCTACGATATCTGGTCTCTGGTCTGTGGCGGGCGACGCTTCTTGAGCTCTTGCTCGGAAGTATAGCTGATCGGTTCACCAAAGGCGATGCTTTGCGAGTGAGATTCATTCTGACTTTCGTATAGATGACAGTGGTTCGATGGCATTTGAGGAGGAAGGCAGTCGTATTCAAGACTTGCGCCTTATCCTGGATCGAGTCTCTTTCGCTGCCACCCTGTTCGACACGGACGGCATCTCCATCCGCTTCATGAACACGGATCTCAGCCAACAACGCGACCAGCAAGGCCGACCTCTTCAAGATGGCGTCGCAACCGAGGCTCAAATTGAGCAGATCATGCGTGGCGTTCAGTTCAAGGGATTGACCCCTATGGGAACCTCTCTTCGCAGGAAGGTCGTGGACGAGATAGTTCTTTCGAGGGCCAACGCGCAGCAGCTGCAAAAGCCCGTCCTCGTCATCACCGTCACTGACGGTCAGCCCGCCGGCGAACCGCAGAATGCTGTTTTCGAGACCATCAACCATGCTGTTGAATCTTTGAAGCGTACACGCTACGGTCCAGGTGGTATCTCCTTCGAATTCGCCCAGGTTGGTAACGATGAAATGGCCAAGAAGTTTCTCGGAAAGCTCGACGAGGATCCAACCGTTGGCCATTTGGTTGATTGCACATCCAGTAAGTGGAGCTCAGGCCTCTTGGTTGCTCATTACTAAAATTTTACAGACTTTGAGAACGAGCAAGACGAGATGTCTCGCGCGAACCCCCCTGTCGACCTCACTCCTGATCTCTGGATCGTAAAGTTACTCCTCGGCGCCATCGATGCTAGCTACGATAGTAAGGACGAGAAGGCCAATCGTCCACCACCAGGACCCGGAGGACCTGGTGGGTACGGGGCTCCCCAAGGTTATGGTGGGCCACCACCCGGTCAATATCCACCTCAAGGACAACCTCCTTACGGTGCGCCACCGCAGCAGTACGGCCAGCCTCCTCAGCAAGGCTATGGTGGTCCACCGCCTGGTCAATACCCTCCTCAAGGACAACAATACCCACCGCAAGGTGGTCAATACCCCGGCCAGAATCAACAGAGGCCTCCTCAGTCCGGCTACCCAGGACAGCAGCAGTACGGCGCACCGCCACCTGGCGGTCGTTACTAGACAGAGTTGACATGTCGGCCCGCTGATATGTGAAATGGGTGCAGGTGGGCATGTGTCTGATCAGTTGTTTGTGATTGTTTGCTCATGGGTACGGCATGGGGTTTGGAGGTAATGAATCAATTCGGAATGGTTTCCTTGTGTGGCCAGGTTGTTCACATAGCAAGGTGGTGTTTCAATACAGTCTTGAAAGAATCCCCTTCCATTTCAGTCTTGTTGGAATCGATGGCGCCTGCTTTTGAAAAAGATTGAGAAACTCACACGTGTTGTACCAGCAAGCCTTTCGCCTCACTCCCCAGAGTGTGACTGCTGCTGTGAGAAAGGAAAGGGGAATGCTCGGGTCTCATGGAGATCTCTGATTTGACATGTCTTGGGGGCCGAGTGGGAGACGCGGTAGGTAGCCATGACCGTCTACGTTCCTGAACTGAATCGCGGGCTCGAATCCGAATCCGAATCCGAATCCGAATCCGAATCCGAATGGTGAGATGATGAACACTGTTCTGCCGATATCCAGATACCAGGAACCCACCGTCCGCCCGTCAACAGACGCGCGGCTCGACTCGCCTCGCTCACCCGCGCGCTCTCAATCACCAGAGCCTTTATACATAGTACATATATACATGCATACATACATACATACATGATATACTGCTTGAGGTGAGAGTCGGCAGTTCATTTCTGCTTCGATGATGGAGCCTATCTAGATGCTTGGCGAGTTCTCGGGTCGCTTCTTTCTTTCCTTCTTTCTCTAGATATTTCTTTCTTTCTTCGTCTCTTTCCCTCCCTCTTTTACAAAAAGCAAACACGTAGATATGTACAGGCACACACACACACACACACACACATGCACACACCGTTGTTTTTCATCCCACTTTCGCTCACTCTGTTTGACGGAAAAGCAATCCTGCAATCCTACCCCAACCCCTGCACATACCCGCTCCATCCATTAGGATTGCGCATTCGACTCAACGGCGGACCGGCTTGGAATCCGCCTCATGCGGTTTTGTGAAGGCGCATTCGTATTACCAGGATGTCGGATCGGCCGAAGCCCCGTAATCCTCACTCGATTGACTGTGAGCGAGTACGAGTCTGATCGATCCCAATGGGTTCGGTTGCAGAGAACGCAGGCGTAAGCTCAGGTTACCTCCCCTTTTGGGTACGGTGGATCGCTCGGCTCTCGCGTGTGGAGGCCACGCAGCTCCTCTGAGCGGATGTGTTTTGCGGCTTACGATTTTTTCTTTCTTTTTTTTTGCTTTCGTGAGGCGCGTTGGCGAGGCCATGTGTCACCAAAACTGCGAGCACGCACACCTGCTTTTGCTGTCTTGGATGTTGCGAATTGATGAACATCGAGCGATAGGTAGTTGCATGTGAAAAAAAATCTGGGATGGGTTCGACCGCGGACGAACGCTCAACTCCCCGGGAGGAAGAGCGTGAGCAGCAAGGTTGCGGTGCACTTTGCGAACATGTCCTCGAAGATCGGGGCCAGGCACGGGCCGGGCCTCGGTTGAGAATGGCTCCCTTCTAGGCTTGCTGCCTGCAGCCCGCGTGGAAATGCCAAACAAGCTCGACATCATCGCCAGGTTCTAAGCTTGGACGGATAGAATGTCTAGAAAGCGTAGCTAGACCGCTCGACTCTGCCGGCGATTGAACTGACATGAGGGCTAAATTGAAGACATGTAGTTGAAACAATCGTTTCTCGACTTTCCTCGGAAGCGAAGGGCTTGGTGGATCGCGGTGATTCTCATTGCTGTACCGGTAGGGTCGCTGCATCCTACCAGGTCTGCTTGATCAGACTATCTGTGAGCCCCAAGTACAAAATCCGATCACGAAACACGCGCCTTCCTGTCGAACCCCTTCCTGCGGACTCCACACGTCCAATTGTTGTAAAGTCCGTGAAACCATCTATTACCGCGTAGGCCGGTGTAGGGATTCGGTGATAGTGACCCACTAGGGACTCGTACGGCATCGATCGAAGCGGACGGGAGATGAGCCGGTCGAGATCTGTGGTGGTGGTAGTGATGGTGATGGTGATGGTGGTGGTGGTGGTGGTGACGTCTTGCTCTTGTCAGCTTTGTGGCTTGGTCGTTCTCGCCTGTTAAACTCCGAATGATCAGTAATAATCCAAGTTGCCAGTGAGTCCACGCGGTTCAAACGTGCCAGATAGGGATGCATGATCAGTCGGGCTGTGAGATTTCCAAATGGAACGAAATTTATTTCCGCGGCGAGCGAGAATTCTAATACGTCTATACGGGAATTGCACCTGGCCCTGGGGAATCTGTACAAGAGAAAAGAAGAGGAAGGAAAGTCGTCGCGTCGCATCAAAGAATCGTGCACTTGGGCCGCCGGTGGTGATCACCTCGGGGTTTGTGCCCTTTGCCCTCATTGGGTTCCCTCCTTCGTCCTTTATTCTCTCTTCGATCTTTCATGATGATCTGCCGGCAAAGGTCGACGAAAACTTCGTCCACGTTTGCCCGTCTCCTTGCGCTTGCCTCGTAGTAAGGGACACCGCCCCACTCCTGGGAAGTCTTGAAGGCTTTTGCTCTGGAGACGGCTCGATCGTCTTCCAGGTCGGATTTGTTCCCCACAAGAACCATGGGAACGTCATCTGAACAAGTTAGAACTGGAATGAAGCGTCGAAAGAGGGTGGGCGATTGTACCATCCTCTTTAATCTGGCGGATCTGTTCCCTCAACTCGTTCAGCTCGTACAGCGAAGACATGTTGGTTATAGCAAAGACCAAGAGGAAGCCTTGGCCGGTTTTCATCTGCCGTTGTTAGTCGGTGGCGATAGCGGACAAGCGAGTCATTTACATAAAGTTCTCTACGCATGATCAGCGAATATCAGCAACGAGGGAGATGGCCGCAACTACCTCATGGCAGTAAACTGCTCTGTCCCCGCCGTGTCCAAAATTTCCAATATGACATGTCGGCCCTGGACGAAGGTTCAGCCTGGGCATCCGCACGCCACGGGTACGGGTGCATACTGACATCGACTTCTATTGCTTTGCGATACGAATCCTCGATGGTTGGGTCATACGACTCTATCCATACGTTTTGGACAAATTGGGCTGTGAGGCAGCTCTTGCCCACTCCGCCCGACCCCAGCACGACTATGTGATACTCTCTTTGGTTCATATCGTATCCCGTAGCAAAGAATGGGACGTTCGGAGCGGTCCGGAGTTCCGAGGTAGATAGAAATAGGGTGGTTGTTATTGTTGTTGTCCCAAGGATGGCGCTATCGGCAAGCGTGACTAAAAGGACCCCTTTCCGTATCTGCCCACAAGCGACACTTGATTGAGGAAGGCGCGACGGCTAGAGTGAGAGAACACCACGGCGGTGGCAAGACGTGGATCCGGGCAGGCCAAAGGGTTGTGTTCGAGCAGTGCAGGTTGGGCGCCGGGCGGAGTTGGCCGTTGGCGGGATTAAAGGAAATTTTGCCAAAGCTTATCGATTAGGCGGCGGACTGGAGCTGGAGTTCCACACGTGGCGGGCGTTTCGAGCTGGGGACAGGCTGGCGGGGAATGGAAATGGGAGAGGTTTTGGCCGACGGGAGGGCGAAGCTGCATGATTAATAGGTGGCCCAGGTCGACGATTGAATTGACAGGCCCAGGATCCTTGATTGAGCATGGGAGCAGTAGTACCGTTGCATTGGTAGCCGGGGCTGCATGTGGACAAGGTGGACAAGGTGACAAGGCATCAGTGCGCGCACGTCCTACCCCAAAAGAATACTACTGTCTATGTGGTGGCTCGGAACAGAATCACGCTCGGCCTGCGCATAGATACGCTCATATATTGTGTTCGCTGCGGCTACCTGGACACCGGTGCTGTGTACGTACGTACTGGGTATGGTATGCCCTCTCTCGCGAATCTCCGACTGGATCCGCCAAGACTTGCATTTCAGTCGTGTACAGCATTCATCGTGGTACGGAACGTCAGAATGTCAGCCATTGGCGTCATATTCGCAATTGGACCGAGTTCAACGGCGAGCTCGCGACAGCTCTGACACCAGCCCTGTCGAGAGAGATGCCGGCAGTTTGGCCAGCGAGTGCAGTAGCGGGAAGCCGCTGGGGGAAGGGGGACGCCGTCGGGAGGCTGTCGTGCTGCGAAGCTTGACAAAAGTGGCATTGTGGAGGTTTTCGCGGCTTCGGGATGACATCCGTCGGGCTATTTCTCTAGCTCGCTGACAATGATTCATGTACAGTGCAATCACATGGGCGGGTGCAAGTGGAGTCGCTGCCAGTCGCCGACGAGAGGGAGGAGGATGCGAAGGAGGATGCGGAGGAGGAGGAGGAGGAGGAGGAAGAAGATGCCGATGTGGATGCCGATGTGCGAGGTGAAGGGGCGTGAGTGTCCTCGGCTCGCGCCCATCACGTGATGCACGCTTCGGCCCGGCTGGGCAAATGTCGAACCCAAGCTCGTCTTCCGCTCCCTGCCATGCCATGCCGTGTCAGTAACAAGCAGCATCCACACCAAACATGCGTCTTTATGCTGCCCGGTTGCTGTTACTGTCGCTTGCAACATGTCTCACGCCGGCCTCTGCGATCTTCGAAGATGATGCCCACCACATCGACTTCCACTATGCCCTGCTGGGTCTGCCCACGCACGGGGCCACCTTTTTCTCGAAGCCCTACGCCGCCTCGAAGGCATCCCTGCTGTACACAATCTCAGAGAACGGCACCGTCGGCGCAGTCAATCCCAAGGACGGCGCATTGGTGTGGCGGTCGTCGCCCGGCCTGAGTGAACACGCCCACCTTCGATTTGGCGAGGATCAGGACACGGTGGTGGGCGGCGTGGGGGATCGCATAGTTGCATTCAGCGCCGCAGACGGCAGGATTGTCTGGGAAACAAGGGCCGATGGCGCAACCGTGCAAGATCTGGAAATCCTGGAGCAAGAGGACGGCATTACAGATGACGATGCCAAAGATGCGATCGTGCTGGTGGGCGGCACCCAGCAGGCCGTGAAGAGGCTCGACGGCAAGTCGGGGCGCGCAAAATGGGTCTTCGAGGACACCAGGTGCGTTGTCATTATGCGGGGATCGCATCTCGCACCCATTTCTTGGACGCCGTGACTGACGGACGACAGCGGAGACGTGCCCTTCCAGGTCTCAAGCTCGCCCACCACCGTCTACTACATTTCGCTGCACTCGCCCCTGCTCGGAGGCGGCTCGAAACTGCGCATAACCTCCCTGAGCCCCATTACCGGCAAGAAAATCGACTCGTACACGTTGAACTCGGAAGGCGAGATAACCACCAAAGAAAACATCCTGTTTGCTGGCGCGAACACGGCCGCCCCTTTGCTGGCATGGACAGACAAGGCGAAGAAGGTGCTGAAGGTGAACATCATCGGCACCAAGGGCGTGTCGACCTTCAATGCTCCTGCAGATGCACCGGTGGAGAAGATTGTACTGCATGCACCGAACCGTGTGAACTCACTGGCACACTTCCTGGTCGACTATCAGACGGCTACTGGGTCTTCGGCCCATGTCTACCATGTGGATCTGAAGAAGAACACCATCTCTCAGGCCTACAGCCTCGCACTGGACGAGAAGGCCATATTTGCGACCAGCACATCCGACGCCAATGTGTACTTCACCAAAATCACCGCCAAGGAAGTCGCCGTCTACTCGTCTGCATCTTCTGATATTCTAGGACAATGGCGAGTGAACGGCTCACCGGCCTTGGCGGGCGCCTACCCGATCCACGCCGCATCTGAAGTCGTAGTCAAAGCCAAGTCGGCATCCGCCACACGAGCTTCTGTGCTCTTCTCCAATGGGCAGTGGGCGCTTATCCGCAACGGCGAGATCGCCTGGGCCCGACCAGAGTTCCTCTCTGGCACGGTATCCGCCGTGTGGGCAGAGCTGCCAGAACAGGAGACACTGGCCCATGAACTCGAGGTTGAGGGTCATCAGAACGTGGTCGCTGCGTACATTCACCGCGTGAACAGGCATATTCGCGATCTACAGCATTTTCCAGCCTGGCTCCAGAGTCTTCCCACTCGCCTCCTTGGCAATCTGCTCGGAAAAGCAGAAGATTCTACCATTGAAGACATTCAGCATGACACCTTCGGCTTCCACAAGCTTGTTGTTGTTGCTACGGAACAGGGACGCTTGGCAGCGCTTGACGTGGGCGCACAAGGAAAAGTAGTCTGGAGCGCTGATCTGCACCAGTTTGCACCTGACACGAACTTCCGGCAGCCTTCACTTAAAGCGTTCCGCGGCTATGTGGAGATTACGGACAGTGGCTTCGCTGGCTCTCTGTTCGTCAATTCTACTACCGGTAGTCTGCTCTCTTCGCAAGATGTCAAGCTTCAACGTCCGCTTGTATCCAAAGACCAGACGCTTGTTTCTTTCGACTTGATCGATGGTGAACTCAAGGGTTTCTTGGGGGCTGAGCCTACTGAGATTGTCTGGACCTTTGCAGCTGCGCCCGGAGAACGCATTGTCAGCTACACTGCTCGGCCGGTAAAGGACCCGGTGGCATCCATTGGCAAGGTGCTTGGAGACCGAAGGGTGCTCTACAAATACCTCAACCCGAACCTCGTCCTCGTTACTGCCGTTGACGACTCTGCCCGCAAAGCTTCCATCTACCTTTTGGATTCTGCATCCGGACAAGTGCTCCATTCCGTCTCTCACTACAACGTTGACGTCTCAAGGCCTTTCCCGGCCACCATCTCCGAGAACTGGTTCACCTACTCTCTGACCATAGACTCGACCTCGGCTACTGCTCGTGGATACCAACTGGTTGTCTCCGAGCTATACGAATCACCGTTCCCCGACGATAGGGGCCCGCTAGGAGCCTCTTCTAACTCATCGACCGTGCAGCCCATCGCAACCAAGGGCGAGGCAACCAAGCCGCACATTATATCACAGAGCTACCAAACCCCAGAGGAAATTTCGCACATGGCCGTTACTCAGACACGACAGGGCATCACAAGCCGTGAGCTGCTCGTCACACTGCCCGCTTCCAACTCCATCGTCGGCATTCCCCGCCAAGTCATCGACCCACGTCGTCCGATCGGTCGCGATGCTACCGCACTCGAGCAGTCCGAAGGCCTTGGCAGATATGTGCCCATGATTCTGTTCGACCCGAAGTGGCATCTGAACCATGTCTGCGAAGTCATCGGTGTCAAGGACGTCATCACCAGCGAGAGCGGCGTCGAAAGCACGAGTTTGGTCTTCGCTTATGGCTTGGATCTTTTTGGCACGCGGGTAGCACCGAGTTTTGCATTCGACGTTTTGGGCAAGGGGTTCAACAAGATACAGATGTTGCTGACGGTAGCGGCGCTGTTTGTTGGTGTGTTGTTTGTGGCACCCCTAGTAAGTTATGACCAAGCATCGATGAATAAGGAAATTGGCTGACAGGATGTAGGTTTCCAGAAAGCAGATCAACACTTTGTGGACGACATGATTATGACGGGTGATGGAGGAATGATTTTTTGTATAGATGAGATACCAATGTGCTGTGTAGGCGCACGAATGTATGGCCTAAAGCGTGAGTTGGTCAGATGAAAGCAGCACGCATGTTGATGTGCAATGTACCTACTCTACTTGGCAACGGCTATAGGAGAATAGACACCAAGAGAGGAAGTATTTGAATGGCTTACGGATTACGGAAAATAGCAAGCAGAAAGTAATACACACAACGTCACAAACGAGCACATGAATTTTCCCAACGCCAGCAAGGATGGAACTTTGAAAACACATTACCATTGGTCGCATACCAGGTCTTTGGAAAGTGACCCGTCTTCGTCCGTCTCGTCCCCCATGAACGCTTCCGTGTAACCCATACCTTTGCCCTCGAATCCGGAGTAACCGCCGCGAAACTATGATATCAACTCAAACGCAAGAAGACCCCAAACATGGGAAAAAAATAAAACAAAGCCTTGTCAAAGTCACCTCTCACTGCACACAAGCCACCATCAACCTCTCATAGTCACCCCTGGTGTCGCCCTCTATCCTCCTAACCAAGCTCTTGCCGTACTTGCGCTTGAAGGCGTCGTTGACAGCCCTCATGAAGCCCTGATCCCAGTGACAACGCACCACACGCTGCACGAGCAAATCATCCTTGGTACCGATACCGGCCATGCTATCCTCCAGACGCACAGCCTCGGCCGTCGGTCGATCAACAGCACGAGCGAGCAGAAGGGAAAGCGCATCCTCCATGTGTCCGTTGAACTTGGACTTGATCTGGCTCTCCAGGCTGGTGTGGAAGCGCCGATGGTACGACTGCGAAATGGCTCGGAGCTGGGCATCATTTCGCGTGATGAGGAGGTCGCACACGGCGGTGGAGTTCTTGCTGATGATGTTGCCCATGGCGCGGTGGAGTTCGGTCGCGTCGGCCTCGATGGCCTGCGGGTTCACGGGCGCGGAATCTTCCTGTCGGCGGGCCGAGATGATCATCATGTACATCTGCTCCGTTCCTGCGGAGAGATCGCTTCGGATGTCGGATTCCAGTGTCCGGCGGAAGATGCGCTGGTACTCGGCCTTGATGGCGTTGATGTCGGCGTTGCTTCGACCGATCAGGACGTCGTCGAGAGCAGATTCCTTGGTGCCCAGACCCTTCATCGCGGTGTAGAGGGTGTAGCAATCGCCTGTGAGTGGACCGCGGGCGATCTGGACCAGTCCCTTTCCGAAGTAGCCCGAGGTCTCTTTCTCGAGATCGGTGACTAGGCTCCTCATAAATCGCTGGTCGAACTGCGTACGGATCGTGTTCATCTGGATAGGGTCTTTCTTCGCCAGAATGGTGGTGAGTGCCTTCTCGTCGGTACCGAAGCCTTTCATTGCTTTTCGGAGACCCTCGACGTCGCGTAAAACGTCGATGTTAGCGACCTGTTGCGGTCCATATCCGAGGGAGGGTTGGGTTGGTGGTCCCAAATTTTGGGGCGGCGCGTGGCCGTACGGCTGAGGTGAAGGTGTGCCGCCATATGGTTGCGGCGGAGGAGCGAACTGGCCAGGTGGGGGCGCTCCATATTGGCCTGGAGGTCCCGGGGGCGGAGGCTGACCCCACTGTTGTTGCTGAGGGGGATATTGCCCTGGTGGCGGTGCTCCATACGCGTTTGGAGGGGGTTGTCCCCAGTTCTGCTGCTGGCTATACTGACCAGGAGGAGGCTGGTTGTATTGGCCTGGAGGTGGCTGGCTGTATTGGCCTGGAGGTGGTTGATTGTAGCCTTGCTGGGGGGGATACTGAGGGGAGTCAGACCAGCTTTTCAAAGGACATGTTTAACGCAGCCTATTCTCAAACTTCACGTACCTGCGGTTGACCCCACTGATTCGGCGGCGCGTTATATCCGCCTTGGGGTGGTTGTTGCTGCCCCCACTGTTGTTGAGGCGGAGGGTAGCCTTGACCGGGATATTGGTTCTGCATCAGTGTTTGGTCGTTTGTTTGAGGTGGATGGAAGCTATATAGAAATGGAATTTCAACAAAGTTTTGTGTGTCGGATTGTGGGGTATAAGGTGCAGAAGGTGGCGTTGGTGAAGCTGATTCTTTATACCGAGTGGGGATGACGAGTTCGTGGCCTAGTGATCGGGTGGCTATGGAGTGTACAGCCACCTTGGGGGCTTAGAATTGATTAGCGCCTAGGCACTACCCACCTGGTGCCCAACGGTTCACGCACGTCCACCGTTCATACTTTCCTATTCCATCGGCTAATTATGATTGCATACTGGCTTAGACCTGATGTCCCAAAATCGCACGTTGTCGGTGAAGAAATGAGCGTGATACGAGAACGGTTTTCCCAGAAATTCCCAGTGGCGTCTTTTGGAGTCATCATGGCGCAGGAACCAACTACTTCATCGACTTTGGTGACTTGCACATCACAAAAGAGGGCAGAGGAAACGGCATGGAAAGATAAAGATTCATTGATACACGAATGATGCTGGCCGTGGTGACCGCAACAACTGCAGCACAGGGGTATATTGATACGCTGATGCAAAAAGCACGACATGAGAAAAGACGGCAAACTGTGTTGGCGACAAGAGATCCGTAACCATAATGCCGCGAGGAGTTGTTATGGATATGGCGTGTAGGAGATATCCCACCCTATTTCAATCTTACCCGGCGGCTAGCGCTGTAATTAGCACAATCATCTTCAAAAGTTCTCAGATGGCCGGTAGATGAAGAGTCGAGAAGGCGTCCTTTAGACGTGCGACGGCGCACGTCCTGAGAGCGTAGTGCTTGCCTTTCTCTCTTTCCAGAAGATGACGGCACCGTATGCAGCTGTGCCGAGCCAGAGAAGCATGTTGATAAGCTGGATCCACACAGCGCGCTTCATCCGAATAATGCCTTTGTTGCCCTCGGGATCCTCCTTGATGTACATCTTTCCAAAGATGCCAAAAGCCGTCAGATAGAGTATGAAAATGAGCGAGTCGACGTAGAAGAAGAACCACGCCTTGACCAGTGGGAGCATGAAGGCCAGGGCCAGGAGCGAGGAGAGGGTGCCGACGATGGTTGCGTACATCCATTTGGAGTCGTAACCTACACCGGCCTTGTGTGCGCGGTCCAGGTCAAGGGCGTACAAGCCGATGATAGTTACGCCCATGATAAACTGGAAGAAGCGTGCGAGGATGCGGAGGGCACCGCCTATGCTGAGATTGGCGCTGAGTTGGTTGCGCGCGCCCGCTTTCTCGCCCTTCAAGGAGCCTCTGCTCAGGAATTTGAAGGCCATTGGGAGTAACTGGAGAACCATCAACTCTGAGTAGGAGTTTCTGTAAGCTGGGTGGAAACGTACGTTTGGTGGGATTTAGGTTTCGAGGTTGTTCGTTGTTTGCGGTGGTGAGATGCGAACGGGGGTGTGGGGTGATGATAAAGCTTGCCGAGAAAACGGGGGTCGTAGCTTAAATAGCCGATACCGATTTGATTGTCGCAAGGCAAAGCCTTTGTTGCACAATGCGAGGTGGGCCGTTGAAGAACGAGGTTGGCGCTCAAAGAAACGATGGGGATGGGTTCGGTTCTTGAGCAGCAGGGGAGATGGAGAGTATGACGTGATGGGCGTATACCATGTACGAGCGTGTTCACGAAAACAGGGATAGCTCTTTCCGTGCAACGATCGACGACGGACCTTTCTACAATGGGAAGGGAAACTGTGATGCAGGCAGGATAGTGAGGACAAAAAAAGATAAGAGTATATGCGGACAATAGAGCACAGCTCTCCGAAGTGAAGAAGGGGATGAAGAAGAGAGGAGAAGGAAACGGGGTGACTGGAACGAAACGGTGCGGCGATGGTGTGAGTGGGCAAGCAGCTGAGATATCCTGACTCTTATACTCGCATCGTGAAGCCGTGCGACAGCTTGTGAAGCCGAAGCCGAAGCCGCTGGCCGTCGCGCGCTCACTCTGCTGGCGCCCACCTCACAGAGAAGAGTGACAGGCTGTCGCGCTGGCTGTCAAGTGTCGTGGCGACGTCATAGCCGCCCGCTTAGCGTGGGGTTTTCGCGACAAGGGCGTCTACGGTCGCTTGGTTGGTGTGCATTGCTCCCGCCCAAAACACCCTCGCCAGATTCTGGTCCGTTTCAGCGCTTTGAAGTCGACAGGTGCACGCTGCGTCAAGAGCCGCCGAGTCGATGAAACACAGCTGACTGTGGAGTTGCCAAGACCAATGCTCCACGAAACATGACGATGGAAGAAAAGCGACGGTTGAATGCTTCTAAAGATACATTGGTAGGATCGGTCGTGTTGCTTGCAGCGCCGTGATCCGTTCTGTTCAATTCACCACTAGAGGTTTTTTTGTTTCCTGCACACTATGCTATGCAGGGCTCGCTCTTGTCCCGGCTTCATGGAGAAGCGTACTTGTATCCATACTTATCCTTGGCAGCTTGAATCTGGTCCCTCAAGACCTTCTCTTGCTCGGCGAACTCCTTGTCATCCTTCAATCTCTCAGCATATGAATCGTTGCCGAAGGGGCCCCGTGCCGGAACCGAAATTCCAGCCACTACCGCCGGACGCGCAAGTATCCTCTCCCACCACGCCTTGAGGCTTGGGAAGTTGTCGAGTTCGATGCTAGAGAAGCGCAACGCATGGACCCAGCCGAAGGAGTTGATGTCGGCGATGGAGTACTTGTTTCCGACGATGTAGTCTTTGTCTTTCAGGTGGTTGTCGAGGATGCCGACGAGTCGTTCCGTCTCGCCCGTGTAGCGCTGCATGCCGTACGCGATACGTTCCGGCGCGAACCTGTTGAAGTGGTTGGCCTGCCCTTGCATTGGCCCCAGACCACCGTGCTGCCATGCCATCCATTGTTCGGCGCGGGAGACATCGAGAGGGTCGGTAAAGCTGAACTTGTGGTCGGGGTCATAGTGCCGCGTCAGGTAGGCAAGAATCGCGAGGCCTTCCTGTACAGCGAAGCCGCCTTGATCGTGATCGACGATGACTGGAATTCTGCCATTGGGACCGAGCTTGGTGAACCAGGGCTCCTTCTGGATGTTCTGGCCGATGTTGATTCCTTGCCAGGTGTACTCCTGAAAGCTCCATCAGCAGTAGCCCTTGATTTACGCCAATTGGTATTGCTAACCTTCCCGTAGGCTGCCTTCAGCTCCTCCAGCAGAATCGACGCTTTCACGCCATTGGGCGTGCCCCAGGTGAGCAGTTCAATGCCTTTGTTCGCCTTCAATCCAGTTGGTCGTTCGGCCATGTTCGGATCGTCTTGTAGTCGTCTGTTTGAGGTCGTGAACGAAGCTCGGAGAGGCTGTTTCGCGACGCGGGGTGCGATTCGAGGGCTATTACGAAGCTGCAGCCAGATGAAGGGCCGAAGGACTGACATTGTAAAGCGGGGTGCGTCAAGCCGAAGTTTATACTTGCCAGTATAGGTAGTATGCGGAGTCTGTCCGTTCCTGTGGAGCTGCGCAATGATTGGAAATCTACGGCACAATTCTGGTTAGTGTTGAACCGGGCCTTCGACATCCGGAACCTTCGGCGCGAATGAGAGAGACATTGTCCGAGTCAGTATGCTGATTGTCAGCGTGGAAGAAGCTGTTGGAATGTGGTAGCTTGTAATAGTTGGATACCTCGAGGGAGAAAGATGTTCAGTGCTTTGTCAGCTGTCAGCCTGCACGCGTCACGCACCCCAGAACAGAAACGTCGCTCGCTCCTCCACTTCAATCCGCGGTATCTATGCATTCTGACTTTGGAATTCGTTGCCGATATCTAATCTGGTGATCCCATTACAAATTTTGACGGAAAGGTTCGACGGATACGAGAGGTTGTCTCGCATATAGCATGGAGTTCGGACTCTCCAAATTCCTGCTTTCCAGACTAATCAAGTCCTCTTGAAAACCACTTCTCACCTAATTACAGCCCTTTCCCGTATTTTCCTAGTTAGGTTGTGATGCGAGAACACAAAGTCGTTTTGATGTTTGTTCGGAGCAGGCCCTCCTACTTCACACGCGTCGAAAGCAGATGCGTCGGTCAACCACTCCAACCCCACAATTCGGCAAAGCGCCGCTCCTGAATCCATCGCTTCCCCAGACGTCATGAGCCCTGCATACTTTCAATCCGGTAGCTCTGTCTGCACGAATGACCTAACCGGCTAACAAGCGGGGTCGGCGGTGGCCATGACATCGCCGAGGAAGAAGATGAGGGGTTGCTTTAAAGTGCCATTGTGCCGCTCAGCTTGTCTTTGAACGGCAACACTGTCTACTAGAGCTCCATAAGTATTGAAACAATGGCAAATGCCATCAAAAATGCCCAGAATCGCCTTTCAGCCATGGCGTCGAGCTTGTCTGGAAGTGTGATTGGCTCCGAGCATCAGTTCCCTGCCTTTGATGAATTGCCGAGAATAGAAGGAGAACCTCAGGGCTGTCTTTGGGGCTTCTTTGATAAGGACGGGGAAAAAGATGAAGTCGGGAGTACGTTTACCCTTTGACATCGCCTGTTTCCCAAATTGACAACATATGAATAGCGATCAACCTCCTTACACCTGCTACCGTCCTATCCGCTTCTCGGGAGATCACCTCCGGCGAATCCATTCAACTCGACTGGCCACTCAACAATGTTCAATTTCCTGGGTTCAATCGCAAGCCCTTCGAGCAGACGAAAGTCGACCTGATGCCTCTCTTGAACTTTAAAGCCATGGACGACGAAGTATACATCAACACTCAATCAGGCAGTCAATGGGACAGTTTGAAGCATTTCGCCCATCAAGCTACCGGGAAATACTACAACGGCCTCACCCACGACGAAGCAACTCGGACGGACACAAACGGCATTCACAACTGGTGTGAGAGGGGTGGAATCGTAGGAAGAGGCGTGCTGGTGGATTGGCTTAGGTGGTATGAGACGAACAAGGGCGAGGCACCGAGTCCAGTGCAGAGGCATGAGATCACAGTTGAAGATTTGGAGGAGACACTGAAGTGGCAAGGTACCACAACACGACCAGGTGATATCTTGCTCATTCGGAGCGGATATGTGCGGTGGCACAAGTACGTACTCCCCCATTCCTCTCCACGTCTACCATCCTCAAGACATCGTTTAACACTCTTCAGCAACGCATCGGCACAAGTCCGCAAATCCGGCACCCAAGAAAACTCCACAGCGATCGGCCTGCAGGGAAGTGAGAAGTCCGTACGCTGGCTCTACGACCGCCACTTTGCCGCGGTAGTGGGTGACACTGTTGCCTTTGAGTCCTGGCCACCGAAGCTTGACGAAGGCTGGTGCCTCCATGAGTGGTTGTTGGTGCAATGGGGAACGCCGATTGGAGAAATGTGGGATTTGGAGAAATTGAGCGAGAAGTGCAAAGGGAAAGGAAAGTATACATTCTTCTTGACGAGTGCGCCGCTGCATATTAAGGGTGGGATTGGGAGTCCACCCGGGGCTATTGCGGTTTTATAGTCTCACTCTAGTGTTGTCGGTGGTCCAGTCACCGTCTTCTTAGGCATCTCCTCTTCAAGATACACGCTTGAAACTATAACGTTGAAGATAGTTGTTCCATACTTGTGGTTCAACACAACGACTTACCTTTTGCTGACCCTGAAATTCTTTTCCTCTATCATTTGCATCAGTACGCTAATTCGCTCTCTATTATATCTTTCCAAGGTCACGATAAATTCCATATTTTTACAGGCCGAGCAAAAGCATAGCAACACTTTACTAAGTCATACATGCAACCACTGACAAGTTTAATCTCACCGCGGTGCTAAAAGTCTTGAAACAGATTCAACACTTATGTCTTAAGGCTTTCGTGCTGATTCCAACAAAGCACGTTAGTCCAAGGCAAACCAATGTATATCCCATAGTCGCGAAAAACCCGTCTAGCAGGAAATTAAACGAGATACCTCAGCTTTAAGTAACCACAATATTGCGTGTATAACAGAATAATCTAATAGTCGGGATCCATCGTGTGCTTACGCTACGGATACACTTATAAAACACCTCGTGCACTACAAATTACACGAGCGTCCATATCTTCTTACTATATATGCAGGGACGCTTCTTGGGTAGCGTCACAATGTGTACGGTCTATAGTGCCTCTAATAAGCCTATACTCCTTAAGGGAACTCGAGTAAGTTTTCAGGTTGATCGTTGAGCCTCAGTGTACTGTTACGAATGTTACCAGCTGTGTAAAACCTTTGTGGCAAGCATATTCATGCATGGCCGCCACGCTCGGAGGTACTTCCAATGGGGCAGCATCTACATTGAATTAGTACAGAGCAACTAGATAAGCTGTGACTTACTTACCACAAGCGCGGCAATTTCGAAACCGTGGCTGCTCAATTCATGGCCATGCTCCTCACTAGAGAACGCCAAGCCTTGCTACCACCATCCCTACATTGGAAAGTATCTCAGAACCATTTTGGTCCTAGGCTGTAACTCCTTCACACATGCGCCGAACTGCTTGCAGTACGCTATAAATGTCACGTGTGAAACACACGAGCAATCATGGGAGCAGACATGATTGCTAGATTCATTTGCTAGTCACAGTTTGTGTGCGTTTGCTACCAGTTTGTAGACTGAGCGTGGAGTGTATAAATCATTGCTTTTCCTTCTAGATAGATTAGAAAGTAGTTCCTCAATACATGTTTTTCCACGCTCACTCACGATTGGTCTCATCTCTCATAATCAACCATCTCGCCCGTATCTTTTTACTGCAACTGCACACTACTCGAAGCGGTCATCCCCGATCTACGCAAGCCTATCGCTCCGCCACAGCAACCTATCCTGGCCGTCCTGTTCTTGCAAGATTGACGATCGCAATCGTCGGCCGGAATCAAATTCTGTTCAACCACGATCTCAACTTGCGCTTCAGAGACCTTGACTTTGTCGCTCCAATCTCTATAGACTCAGCGTAGTCTTCTTTCGGCTCTACAGACGCAACTTGCAACACTTGAAGTCGATCTCTCAGCTCCTTGCCCCATTTTGAAGAGGGCCCTTGGACAGTTGTGTATCCAAACAATGCCTGAGTATACATTATCTTCGCCGCGTCTTCGCGACCTGTCCGTGAAAGGAGGTTACCGAAGCAGATCATTGTATTCAACGCTGGTAAATACGACTGCAGAAGCTCGGGACCGAGTGCCTCCTCATAGCCTTGCAGCGCCTGACTGTACATGGCCTCTGCCTCTGCCAGCTTGCCTTGGTCGGCGTAGAGGGCACCTAGGTTGTTGACTGTATTAAGGGTTAATGTATGCTTCAGTCCGAGTGCCTCCTCTTTGCCTTGCAGCGCCTGACTGTACATGGCCTCTGCCTCTGCCAGCTTGCCTTGGTCGGCGTAGAGGATACCTAGGTTGTTGACTATATCAAGGGTTGATGTATGCTTCAGTCCGAGTGCCTCCTTATAGCCTTGCAGCGCCCGACTGTACATAGCCTCTGCCTCCGCCAGCTTGCCTTGGTCGGCGTAGAGGATACCTAGGTTGTTGACTGTTTCAAGGGTTGATATATGCTTCAGTCCGAGTGCCTCCTCATAGCCTTGCAGCGCCTGACTGTACATGGCCTCTGCCTCCGCCAGCTTGCCTTGGTCGGCGTAGAGGATACCTAGTTTATGCAGTTCCCACTTCATTCGCACAATATCTATCATGTCATTCGTGATGGAATGTTTATTCTTTGCAGCATGTTGAAGGAGCCGCTGCTGAAGGAGCCACCACTTGTCTACATCTGTGTCAGGAACTTCAGATGCCACACAAGTTAGAGCTAGCGTTGCCAGGCCATCGTCCCACCTGTCGTTTAATACAGATATCGTCCATGAGTGCACACAGCTATGCACACTATACCCCACGGATCCGGATGGCTGTCCAAGTGAAGGTTCTGGATGAGCCAGGCCGTATTCACATAGCAGGCGAACCGCCTCATTAAAACTCAGCTCGTCCTCGGTAAGCTTCCGTATCCACTCGTCGCCTGTAGAATATGCGTGCCGAAGAAGTCCAAACCACACGTCTTGCTTATCAAAATATGCCCATAATTTGAGCAACTGGGCCGATGCCGCGTTCTGTTTTTGTATCTGATTGAAGGTGACCTGCCATGTCGTATATAGTGAGCGGTCTTCGTATGAATTCAATTTCGGGCTCGTCCTCTGAAGTTTCGACCAGGATGCATCATAGAGCTGAAGATATTCTGCGAAGCTAGTTGCCACATGCTCTAGATAAGCCCCAGCCGTGGCGAGAGCAAGTGGTAGGCCGTCTAGCTTCGCGACAAGCGCTTTCGCATCAGGATCTATCTCATCAGCTCAGTCCAACTCATCTAGTATCTAAGCAAACATACCGTCTTCGATGTCTCCTCTTCTGGACATATTTGATAAGATCTTGAGCCCGTCCTCAAGACCTGTCAACTTCTGAACATGAAGACGCCGTCCTTGGGTAACATTGGCTGAACGCGTCGTGATGATCACTGAGCCCTGGTCACTTTCTGGCAGATACTGACGCACATCCACTGTCGAGCCGTCAGAATAATTGGAGGTTCGGGGATTGTCGTAATTGTCATAAACCATCAGCCAACGTGTATTATCCCGAAGATTGAGCCAGGCCTTCACTGCACTGACCACTCGATTGAGGTTTCCTTTCAAGTCCACATTGCCAAACATTCCAGTCGAAGGGTGATGCATTAGGATTTGCTGAGCGATGTCGCGAAAGCTGAGCCGGAGAGAGTCTTCATCATTCGCATTCAGCCAGAATATTGCCGTATATTTCTCTTTATGCTTTCTGATGTATTCGATCGCCAGCTGAGTTTTTCCAATTCCTCCAAGCCCGTGCAGCACTACTGCCGATCGGCTACTACGACCGAGACCATGAAGCAGCTCATGCATTTGTAACAGGTCCTTCTCTCTGGCCACAAACTGTACAGCTTCAGGAAATGACGCAAGGCCAAGTCCGACGGCATATTTTTCGAAATCGACACCTATGCTGGTCAGTTTATTTCTTCAATGAGCACGTCTAGGCAGAGGTCTACCTTTGTACAACTTGTGGATCTCTTCCTCCAGCCGCCGGAATGCCTGATCCCTTCTCTCCCCGTAGATCAGTGCCATAGAAACATCGAAAATTCCGATTAAACAGTAGGCTTCATCCTCTTCAATTGTGGTATTGCGGCACTCTGCCCAGGACCTCCGCTCTGCAATGCTAAAACTCGACAATACGTCGCCTCGAAGAGCATTCTTCGCAATGCCAGTGATGTCGTATATTTCAGACTCCAGCAATGACTTGCTCCCAAGTCGCTCGCCCTCTGAGCTAAAGAAGTCGACCAGCCTTGGTGCGATGAGCTCTTGAAGTGTCCAGCCTCGAGTAAACCATCGACTCGTCCTGAAAGCCTCTTTCCATGCTCTTTGGTCGTCCACCCCGCCGGCTTTGGAGACATCTGAAAGGTAGACGTAGCAGCGCGCGGCGTTTTGATACCACCGAAACATAGAGTTGATCGCCGCGCCAAGCTCGACTGCATTCTTCTTGTCGATGCAGCAGGTGTCTATCCAGAAGTATTGCAGTCCATCGGCTGCGGCCTGCTTCGCGCAGAATTGTATCTTCCTCCATCCAGCCTTGCCAACAGTCCTGCTCATGTCCGTGTTCGCTTCCATATCCTGGAAAAGGACCTCCTCTTTTCCCCAGGTATGAGAGAGTATTGCGTAAGCAGGAACATCGCTGCTGGTCGTTTCACGAAAGACGATGTCGCCGTCCGGTTTGCGCTGCAAGAGGCGTATAAGGGCCATGGTTGAGGGCCGGCTGCGACCTTATAGCAAGCGCAGGTTTTGCGGCTCGTTGGGTACTTTGACTGAAGTTATTTGAGGGTCAACGATATGAGCGTAGATGTTGAGGGGAGATCGTGTCAAGGTGATGGTGAATGCAGGTGCTGTCCGCGACGCTACATCGTGGCGCAGGCTGACCGGTGAGGAGACACTCATTGCCTGAATGTTATTGGGAGCCTTGCGCGCAGCACCGAACCCTGGCCACCCGAACACCAACTTTTGATTTTTATGGTACCCTTCAATTTCATCAATTTTCCATCAGAAATCAGTAGAACCGACCTCCCGCAATCTCCCTACGGGCTCAGATTCACCCTCCCGCCACACGCCACCGCGTTATGGACGGGATGGT